>CM029365.1:16202063-16285356 GCA_017140985.1 Hormaphis cornu | reverse complement strand
TATGGAGGAACAGGCGGTCTTGGTGGAAGTGGATTAGGAGGTGTTTACGGCAATTCAGGTGGTTCAAACAATGGAGCCCTAGGTGGGGGCTATGGTGCAAGCGGACAAGGCGCCAGTGGTGGATATGGCAGTTCAGGTGGGCTAGCAAGTGGTTTCGGAGGCTCTGGTGGTTCCAGTAATGGTGGCTATGGTTTGAGCGTTAGCCAAAGAGGTGGATCTTACGGATCAGGCAATTCAAGCGGTGGTCTAAGTGGTTCTTACGGTAGTAATCGTAATAGTTTAGGAAGTGGATCATCGTCTTATTAATTCTCATTGATTGCTCAAATTTATGAACAACTAGTTAGAACACGAGAAATGAATTTGTACACGTATATTTATTAAATAAATACAAGTTACTGTTCATTTTGCGCTATTCACACGTTATATATTATTTATATATAATGTGTATTCAACGATTTGAGTGCCTACCTACTTACTTCTCTTACTCGCACATGTATTTATTTGCTCGCTTAAACACAAAATATTTTTAATTAATCGTTAAGTTACACCTACTTCAATGGAGTTAATATTTTATTTTATTTTAATTATTTGTTTTTTTTATTTTTATTTTTATACTTGTGGTGAATTGTACAATTATCTTTTATTTAGAACTGAAAATATGTATTGTATTAATTTAATGCAACCATGTACACTTTACTATAATATGCACTAAGCCTTATACGCACTACCTGTATGTACTATTTATACATTATTGTTGTATACGAATAAATCTTACTTTTTTTACAAATACAAATTGTATATTGCCCTAACTGTTTTATAAACAATAATGTTTACTAAGACCCATTATATTCATTCTACTTCACTGGTTCGGAATGTATAGTTTGATGATTGTATTAAATTCGTAAGCGATGGATTTCTTACAATAGTTACGTTTCTGAGCGTGCTCAGTGAATCAGACACTCGGAAGTTTTAATGTTCTATACACGGCTAAAAATGTACGAAAGTTTTTTTATGTATCATAATATTTAAAGACTTCAATGGATTTGAAACAGTTATGATATTTTGACATCATCTACAGCTTGTGTATAAGTTTTCAGATACAAAATCGTTTTTAAAATCATAAAAGAATATACTTTTAGAAGGTAGAGAAAAAGTTTTTAAATATTTATAGCTCAAAAATAATAAAAATTTTGAACTTTTATCACGTTTGAACTCGTATTTCAATAAAAATTTGCGAATCATTCAAAAGTATTAATTAATTTCTGGAGGAGCTATAGTGTCTTGGAGAAATACAATGAAAAATAACGAAAATAATTTAAAAAAATTTCGTTTTTGAAAAACCCGTCTGAAATCGACAGTTTCTCATGGTTTTTCGTCGTTTGTTTTAAATGTGTATTGGTAGCGTATCATCATCGTACGAGTCCGCTAAAAAAAAAAAAAAAAAATGTTTTTGAACACGCATACACTGACCGCCCTCTCCACACAATCGATGAAAGTTCGAGTGTATTTGTTTATTGTCGATACGAGTGCCTCGCACAATAAATTATTGTTTGCACAACGGAAAGCGCACAAAATTACGAAAACAGCTTACCTTGGGACCGACGCGACAGTTGATCGTTACCCGCGGTCGGTGCAGCTGAAGTTTCGAATTTCGCGAAAATACTGAGGTACCTAACCTACGTGTCTCAGGATTCTGAACACGAAAAATTTCCTATCGATATGCATAGTTATTGTTTCTCCTTTAAACACGCGTTCACGCTGCGGAACCGTTTTTTTTTTTTTAACAAAAATGATGAATTTTCGCTTTTAGATAACAAATAACAAGTTTTAGCCTCCATAACATTGACCTACCTACCCGTTCCAAAGCGTATTTACCGCCTACGCTAAACAATTCATACCTGCGATTCACTCCCTCGTGGAAGGTCGCACTACACGTTTTTAGTCCACCCCACGCACTTTTTTCACTCCCATTCTTTTCGTTGTTACGAATGTTAAAATGTAACGAAACTGCTATAACTGATTCGCCGAATTTATCAATAATTTTTATACGAAACACCGTTCCCGACGTACCGTATTAGCACTACGAAGTCCTGATACCGTTTAAAAACAATCCTTCGGCGAAGCAACGCAAATCGTATAATTCAGGCTATTAAATTTCATCTGGACAAAACATTGAGAATTTTTCACCATTAAAACATTTTTGCATCACACTATCCTCGTCCGGATTACCCGCGGTCGGTTATCTCGGTCTCGTTTATTCAGATGACGATTTCTTTCATCAGTTGTCCCGACGTGTTTCTCCGACGCCGGTCGCGGGTATGGACGGTAACACGGTGATACTGTACGCGCTGATCGTGGTGCAGTTGTACTCGGCGGCCGACGAGTTGCGCTCGCTGCTGATGGCGGCCGACAAGGACACCACCGGTCACCTGGACACCCTGTCCAAGAACGCCATCGGCATGATCAGCACCACGCTGACGGCGGTGCGCGGCACCCAACTCCGCAGCATCCGACGTTCGCTGGACCGCGTCCAACGGTCGCTGTGGCGGCGCGACAGCCGTTCTTCGCCAGAGATGTGAGCTGAGTGATTGCTGATTCGCCCGGAAAATTTCACCCCGTTTTGAGATTGCTCTTTCGTCGCGTACGAAACGGGGCCTTGCCGCCGTCACGCACGATGGCGGTATAGAACAGCGTTGGAAATAGTCTCTAGATAGAATTGAGTCGTTTGGAGCGGTTTTTTTTTTTTTTTCCGATATCGGACGATAGCCAAAAATATAGTCGAAAACTTGTCGTCGGATGACATGAACGGTTACACGAAAATGAACGTCGAAGGGAAAACGGTGTAGAGAAGGGTATGTTTACGGAAACGATTTGAAACACAAGAGGACTCGGGGCTGTTAGAGTGTTGGGGGAGGGAGGATGTAAACGATCTTGACGGACGGAATCTGGGAGAAAGTCAAAGAAAACGAGGCGGTAGGCCAGAAATCGAAACGCAAAAATTCCGTTTCAAGTACGATTTTCCGACGGGAGCGTATTTTCGGTGAGTCGCTAGCGATAAAATTTCCCGATACGTTTTACAGCTCCGCTTCGTCGGCCACCGTCGGTGGATCCGCCGGCGGCCGCGCCTGGCTTACCGGTGGCGCTGTCCTGTTCGCCGTGCTCAAGTACGGTCAGCTAGCGGAAAATTCGAACGACGGCGCGAACGCGTACGGCACGGCGGCCGACGCGCTGCTCCGGACCGTCTCGACGGCCGCCAACTATTACGTCACCGTCATGTTCGTGGACCACGTGGACTTGGCGCGAAGGTCGGTGAACCACTCGCAATAACAATAATACCATAACATCTTGAACCGAAAATGTCGGTAAGAATGGTTTTAAATGCCTACGATAATAATAATACCAGGACGCAGGTAACCATTATTTTTTCTAATTTAAACAAGTCGGCCCAAAGATATAAGAGAGCTAGTTCTTGGGTTCCATTCGGGTCTGTATCAGTGTTTAAAAAGTTTTAAAAAGTTTTTTTTTTTTTTGGGGGGGGGGTATTTTCGAGGGATCGAAACACAGGAGAACAGTAAGTATCAGTACCTATTATAAAGATGTGTGCGGTTTTTTTTTTCGACTATTTCAGTCGCACGACGTACACGCTTCAGTCTACGAAACACGTATTACATCTGAACGATTTATGTAAGCGCCGACGTCCGCGATACCACGTTACATAACATCGATTTAGAAAAAATACGTGGAAAAAAAATAAAAGATATCCGTGTGAAAATTCCGGTACGTCTATCTAGATACATTCTGAAACAACTTATTAAATTTGTTCGGTATTTGAAAGAGTAAATTTTATTTTTTCGCGTCACGTACGTAACGCCTCGTTAAACGGGGGATACGTTCTTCTCCAATCTTATCGCGTAAACCGATCGTAACCCGAATTTTACGTCCTCGGCGCATCGACGTACCACCGGTAACCTAACCACCGATTTTTTCAATTCGACGACTAAACAGTCAACAATATATTATAGTTGTTGGACGGAGCAGTCGGCGGATTCGATCAACATCTTTTCAGAGACGAATCAAAACGGTTATTCGAGAAAAATTATTACCTCTATACACAATTTATTTCACGGGATTTATATGTTCACATAGATAATAGTATAGAACGGATAGGACATCTCTTTGCTGATTACCCACTGGCGAACGTTTCCGATGTGTTGGACCCATCGATACGAAAAAATTACTAATTTGAGTATTAAAACATATTAATCGATTTGATTTAAAAAAAAAAATATACTCGATTTTTGTCGTGGAACAAAAAAATTGATCGCTCCAAAATTGGGTTTTATAATCACAGAAGATTACGGCACCAAGTTTGATATATGGTAGGGTGCTTTCCATATAGTTTCATAAAAATCTTTTACTCGGATGGAATTTGGAAAAATTATTTTTCATAGGAAATCGTCATACGTCATTATATACTGAAATTCGTTTTATATTTATAATTATAATTAAACGATGAGAATAACTAATTTAAATCCGAATGCAAAATATGATGTCAGAACATAATAACGGTATCGCCACGGACAAAAATATCTATACACAAAAAAACTAAAATTCAAGTTAGAAGTTTGTACTAACCCAATTTCAAAGGTTTTATCAAGACAATATAATGAATTTTTCTTACCTGTAATCTTTACTTATCTAGACCTATATTTGAAAAAAAGCAGCGATCAGTCTAGGTGGTGTGGTTAGTTTGGCGGGGCAGCGACAACGCTTTGGATGGGTCACTAGTTTAGAAGTTGTGGTTTAAACGCATTACAATTTAATTTCTGAAAGCAACGATAAATCATTGCCTTCAAAAATATGATTCTGAGCGAGCTCAGTTGTCTAGTATACATCGTGGTAAAAACAAATTTAACAATAAATACTCTTGTCAAATCTGTATCATTCCTATTTTAGTATTATGTAAGGTCCAATCGTTATTTTCGATGTTATGATCGAAAAAATCTAAATCGATGTGGAAAAAAAACACGTTTGCTGTAATTATTTGTTCCCCCATAAGAAATACACGGCCGCTCGAAATGACGAGTTTTACAACAAAATAACAACGTAAAATCGGCTTTAAACCATTATATATGTGTTGACCATTTTTCTAAATTTTTTAACCACATATGTAAAACTATCTTTTTTACATTGTTTTAAAGTTTCGAGACTTAAACGTCATAACTAGAGGTTTTATGAAACAATAACTGCGTGAAATTCGAAAATTAAAAATTTCAAAGTTCTATAACTCCCTTAAAAATCAAGTTCTATAACTCCCTTAAAAATCATCAAAATCGATTGAAAACTAAGCAGTAAACTTGTTGAAACCTTTTTAATGACACATATAAATTTTAAGTCGAACTGAGCACTTTTGGGAATTTGACCATTTTTGTTTTTTCTTCAGAACTTAAAAAATAATCAAAATTTTTAAAAAACGCTTCAAATAAAGTACCGTCTCAGATCCATTATCTATCTTTTAAGGGGTATCATACGTTAAAATTGGTGTGGTTTTTCTACTAGAACTTTTGATCACAGAAAAAAAAAAAAACATCATTGAGAAACCAATACATTCTTCGCTACCGCTCAGAATCTAAAAGTCATAAAGGGGAAAATTTATACAGTACCTATCAAAAGAAAAAAAAAAACCAAACATTTGTTTTTATATTTTTATGTAGGTACCTATTGGTAAATTTATTCTTTTTTGTTTTAGAGTAATTATAATAAGTGTACTATTTTAAAAAAGTTACTGCTATATTATTACGGATTTTGCATATTAATTTTGCATTTGACGCAGCGCAAAAGTAACTTAAAATGGTATTCTGACCAGGACGAAAAGTATTCGACCCAAAAAAAATTAATATTAAAAAAAAAGTTTGAACCTACTGCAGCAAATCAAAACAATGCTTTTTAAAGCGTAAGGTGATTATCGTACCTGCTTTGCCAATTATTTTATTTTAGGTTTCGTGTTTACATAAAAGAAAAAAGCTGTAGAATCCGATGAAAAAACTTTTTAATACTACCTTTTTTTTTTTTTTTTTGTAAAATGTATATGTCTTTATATATTTCGACTAAAACAATAGTTGTCCATAAGAATTGGTATGGAAAAATTTATACAAAATATTGAAAAATGTTTAGTACATTAACATCAACATAACATCTTCTCAATTTCTGAAGAGCAAAAAGTTTAAAAATTAACATCAACATTCAATTTACTACCAATATAGTGTACCTATAGTAAGTATGTTATTATTGTATTATACTACTTAAAGATTATATGAAAATTACATTTTTCATTCACAATCATAAAAAAGTGATGGTTTACAAAAATGCACATTTGTTGAATTTTTTTTAAACATACAATTAAAAAACATAAAAATAATTTAATAAATAAGCAATAAATTAAATTTATTACAACGACTAATGAGTGTATCAATAGCCGTTTGATCCTTGACCAAAAGACTCCGATGAAGAACCTTTGCCTATACCATTCGATCCAGATCCACCCAAATTAGACGGTCCTCCGTATTGTCCAGAACTGGAACCGGATCCTCCGACATTTAGACCACCATACGAACCGGAACCACTTCCGTATGATCCGGAACCTGCCGAATTTCCTTGTCCACGAAGTGAACCAAAATTTCCACCATTTGAACCAGAACTTCCAACACTTGAACTACCATATGAACCAGAACTCCCGCCGTTTTGACCGCCATAAACACCAAAATCCGTTCCAAATGAGTTAAGACCTCCACCATTTTTGCCACCATATGACCCAGAACCTCCTCCTCCAAATGAACTTGGACCACCTGTGTTCTGGCCACTATAAGATCCAGAACCACCTCCAAATGAGCCGGAACTCACACCGTTCTGACCACCATAAGTGCCAGAACCTCCTTCGAATGAGGTTGTACTTCCTCCGTTCGGACTTCCATACGAACCAAAACCGCCTCCGTTTTGACCTCCAACACTATTGAATCCGCGGGAACCAGATCCATTTGGGCCACGACCGTTTCGACCGGAGCTTCCGAAATAGTGATTGAAACTCACTTTGGCTGCTGGAGGAGCATTTTGATTTGGATTAAGACTACCACCATTCACACCTCCGAAATTTCCGTTACCTCCATTCGGTCCAAAACTGCCACTTAAACCATCATTGCCATATCCATTACCGCCTCCTCCGTTACTGCCACCAAAACCACCATTTCCATATCCACCACCACCTACTGAACCACCCCTTCCATATCCACTACTACCAACTAAACCGTTTCCACTACCTCCGGACCCTCCATATCCTCCACTACCTCCCGAACCACCATTCCCGCGTCCATTACCCCTATATCCACTAATTCCTCCATATCCCCCACTACTTTCCAAACCTCCGTTCCCGCGTCCACTGCCCCCATATCCTCCAATTGCTCCATATCCTCCGCTACCCCCTAAGCCTCCGGATCCACGTCCACCCAAGTCAACGTTTCCGTATGCCCCCCTATCTCCAGAAATTCCACCTCCAAAACCTCCGTTATTTCCAAAACCGTTGCTGCCACTTCCGTAATTACCACCCACAGTGGTAAGACCACCGCTTGGACCATTGTTTCCACCTCCAAAACCACCCGTACCACCAAAGCCACCACTATTGTCGTAGGGATCACAGTTTACGCCACCGAAGCGGTTATTTCCATTAAAATCGTTGCCGTCCAGTCCTTCTTGACCGGGACCACCATATTTTCCACCGCCTGATGACGAATAACCACCTTGTCCTCCTGACTGATCATATTGCTGACAAATACATAACTTCAACAGGCAAACCGCAATAATAATTTTCTGAAACAAGTATACAAACAATTGTAAGTTATATTTATTTTCTGCCACAACTCGTCTATCCGCTCAAGTACAAATAATCTATACATTTATTATTAAAATTAAATACGTATCCTTTAGTGTGTAAATAGACCACTACTAGACCTACGACCACTCAAATCCACTGAAAAATATTATTTGGTGTCATGTGGTCATAAACTATTTTTATTTTTCGTATCGATTTGTTCAATACCAGTATCAAACAAACAACATATAGTTTAAAGTTTAAACTAAGGATTCGATAATTATATTTACTTATTATAATAATTATGACCACAGTAGGCAGTGTATTTCTTTATTTACAGTAAAAATATAAATAATAACCTCCTCCCTTTATTTTTGTGAACTAATATGCTAGGTACAGTAAAATATTTTATCAAGGCATTTCGAGTATAGTATATACTAAATTTTTTCTTCACACTTATAGTTAATTTATGGATTAATATTTGAACAAAACCTCAATTTTTTTCTTCATACATAAAATGGGTGTATAGTTTCAATCAAAATTGTTTTCTTAATATAATTTACCATGGCATTTTATTTTTATACTCCAATAATAATTTCTGTTTACCATTAAAATTTAGTTGTATAGGGTTTATATTACATGATAGCATAAAAAAATGTGAACTCAATGGTATAAAACAGTTGACCTCAAGGAGTAAAATTTACGTACATATACGTAACATTTGAAATACATTTTCATTCATAAATCGTGGCGTGATATCGGTCGAAAGAGATTTTCTCTAAGTATGTTATTCCAGTCAACAACCAAAATATTAACCAACACTCGTTGACCGCCATATACAATTATAATAGAAAAAGTTATGATTCACTTAACATATTACACAATAAAAGACATGATATATTATTACTATGCCTACCTATACGTACGCAAGTACTTGTTATAAAAAAAACGAACAATAAGAGATTTTTTAGATGAAAGTGGTCCGATTATGAACAAAACACCAAAGCATTTGCTCCAAACAGAATAATATTTTATTTTTATTTTTTTTTTGAGCATACAGAAGTAATGCCTCTAATATTTACACTGTAAGAAAGATGGAACCGGAATCGTGCTCTGTTTTTCGAAACATTATCGATGATTTTTTTTTAATATTCGGTCATTTTTTCGATTTTGATAAAACAAATTTTAATTTATTTCAATATAGCCGGTAGTACTTATGTCAAAAACTTTTATGTTTAGAATTTCGCTTGTTAAGCGAGCGCAGTTTAGCAACAATTTTTTTTTTATCGACATGCGAAATTCTACGCTCGCATTTTATTTATATGATTCAATGATATGTAAATCTCAGTAAATTAACACACATGCGTGATGCGGCGACCGGCAAGTGGCAAAACACTTAAGTTAAAATACGACGAGATAAGTATTGAAATGAACTATGGACGTTTAGGACTTATAGTTAGGTACTGCGTTAATGTTTACGAGATGCTTAACGACCTAAAAAGCCTCAGCAATATTTAGGTCAGATCGCTGTGTTGTTTCTATAAAATAAAACCAAAGTTTAGTTGTCGCGGTAAAACTCGACGTTTTAATGTTCGCAAAATTCACCGATGAAATCATCTCCGTATGTTTTGATTAAAAAAAAAAAAAAAAACCAAAGATATGCTTCGAACGACTCGAAATCGCAACACTAGAACGGATTTTTTTCATTTTCATCCAGATCGTTTTCATTACTCGGCGGTGGTTTAAAGCCAGACAATAGTTTCCCCCGCACACCGGACGTGTGTCGGGTCCTGCGGGGGAAACTGAGTCGAACTGAGTTACCTCGGCGGTCATCGCGACGGCGCGGTGCAGGAACCGGCGCCGAAAAGTTTGTTCGCTGGTTTGCTCGTTCGGCCGGTGAGGTGGTGACTCGCGTCGTGTCCTGTGGCAACTGCTGGCCGCTCGCGGTGACTGCTGCGGTTACTGGTTCGAGGCGCGTGTCGGACGCACGAGAGACGACGAGCTGCTGGTGCAACGGAGAGCAGAGTGTGTCGGGCAGCGTCCCAAAAGCCCGGGTTATATATACGACGACGACGACGGAGTGCTCTCGTACGCGGACGCCGCGGTCACGAAGCTCCCAAGGCGGCGCGACGTCCTTCCGAGCCGACGGCCGTAGGCGGGAAAAAAAAAAAAAAAGAGAGACGAAAAAAAAAGAAGTGACCTCAAAAGCCAACGCGAAGGGTTACGAACGCGAGCCGCGATGATGTCACGTCAAGACGTCTGGCCGCTGTCGCTCGGAGAGAGTCCTTGACGACGCGACGGTTCGGACGATCGAAAACCGCAAACTGTTCTTTTTTTAAAACACGAACGACGATAAAATTAAGACGATTCCGTTTACGGTGAAAAACTGGTTGAAAATGTTCGATCGTCCTGTACCAATTTAAAACGGAAAATATCGATCGCGACGGTACGGAAGTTTTGTTTTTTACTAACGCGCGATTTTTCTAAAAACCACAAACACTGAACTATTGTAGTGAAAATTTCGTACCGCTCGCTGTATTATAATACGTGTTGGACACTTTCGAAAAATCTATACGGTTTTTGATTATTTTTTTTCCCCAATCTGATTATTTAGTTTTGCGCGTGATTCATAAAGAAAATTTGTTTCGAAACGATAATATGATCTAATAAGGTCAAACACACCTGGGCTGTGCCTTATACGCGAAGTTCGCACATTTCGTTGGCGCGGTTTTACACCGTTGAAATTTTCGGTACACACGGTCATGACCATGTTATTGTTGTTCGTTTCGAGATTGTGACGAGCCGTCACGCGAGGACCTCGCGCGGCCGGAACCTTCGGAACCAGCGTGTTTGGCGAGAAGATGACTCGGAAGTCATCTGGAAACGATCGGAATAACCGAGTTAAAAATTATCTAGCTAAGAATAAAAAAATAAGTCATTGAACGGAAATGAAGGTACGAGTCGATATTTGTTTTCTCGTTTCAAAAATCATTTCAACTTATCAAAATTACCGAAATTTCGAGCCGAATAAAAATAACGGAATTTTTTTCCATTTTTTTTCGTACAACACGTAAATTCGGCCTCTCGAGTTTTTAAATTTCACCGGCCTATTTCAACAATACAGCTCGAAAATGCAGAGAAGATTAAAATTATCATTATAATAATTATTGTACGCTTAAATCTTAAAGCTCACGTCGTCGTAAACCACTCTTTTTTCCGATCTCTACGCAAAGGCCAGTCGTATGGTAAATTAGCCCGAGAGCGATCGGCCCGTCCCTTTAAAACTCGTAGGTTCCGTCCGACGCGGACTGTAAAAATAATATCCGTTCAACTATCCGCAGGGTGTTGCGCCAACTGGACGCGCGGATAGCGGAAACCCTGTCGCGGAAGGGCTCGGCCGCGGCGCCCTTGCCCGGCATGACCGTGTCCGGCGCGAGGCTCGCGTATCTGGACGTGTGCGGCTGCTGCTATCGCGTCACCCACATGTTCCAATCGCAGCTGTTCATCAACATCTTGGGCAACGTTTTTGGCGTCACGTTCTTGACGCTCACCGCGTTCAACGCGGTCATGTCGGGCGGCTCGGACGCGGTGCGCGTCGCCCTATACCTGCTGTACGATTCGGTGCTGCGAACGGTCCAGATGTACTGCATCATGGACGCCTGTCACGAGACAGTACGACAGGTGCGAATCGTATCGTTAGGTCTGGTACGGCGAAGAGTACGTAAAAAATATACCACCGGTCACGGGCGGAGATCAAGGGGACTTGAAGGGGCCTCCCCAAAAAGTATTTGATAACTCTTCAAACCAATAGCCCTGTATTGTAAAGAATAACGAACGGCCATAAATATCGTTTAACGGAACCTCCGCTTTTGCCACCGGCGGTCCTAAGTTGAAACCCGAACCAAAAGTCAAAACGGAAAACTTCCGAGCTTGGATCGCCGCGATCGGAAATCGCAACTGTTTAAGTTTTGCTCGAGAGCGGTCAAATTTTTTATTTTTAATTCGTGTGACTTTTTGAACTTTGCTGCGCTCTCCATTCTCACGTATAAAATACGTTCGATTGATTTAAACCGATTCTGCAAGTGTGCAAATCTCTAAAAAAATTAATGTAACCGATTGTGTAATATATATTCATAAGAAAACAAAACATAATTTTTGAGATGCATATATAGGAAGATATACTTTAAAGCTTGCGTTAAAGTTTCGACTCGTATTTATAAAAAAAACCACTTGTTACCAATCTCGATATGACGTGAAAATCTTTCTTTCGTGCACTTTTGAAAATTCCGACTTTTCCCTTTTTGAACTCAAGATTAAAAAAAAATAATTATTATATTAACGTTTCTTAATGTTTAGCGGAATCGGAATAAATATAATAACAGCGTTGAAACATAGCGTTTTTTTTTTTTTTATGATCGATCCATAAATATTTTTTTTCTAATCTTGCGTACCTGCCACTTATGATTTCACGTAAGCTGTGCCTGTAGAATTATAGGTGTCCGTACACTTCAATTTTAACGCCATTATTGATTTTTTATGCAAACGTAACGAAATATTTTAAATATTTCGTTAAAAAAACACGTTTGCCGTAATATTTAACGTTTTTGGTCAAATTCGACCAGATTTTTTACTATTACTTTTTCAATTTTCAAATTTGAGACCCCTCAAAGTACAATAAGAGTCCAAAGGCCTTTCAATTAGAGGTATTGAACGTAAAAATCGGAGCGTTCCTTATACCCTTAAAAATGTTCACGGAGAAACAAATAAATAAAACATCATTGTGAAAACAATACGCTGACGCTCAGAATTTAAAAAAGACCATTTCCCAAAGTACCGTCTAGAATTCTAGAGTCGATTACCTGGCGTTTAAAATATTTTATGAAGTGTGTAAAAAAAGCAATTTTAACTCGTATAATTATGCAAATTGATTTATTTGTAATAAATAGTTAATCTTTTTGTACAGGCGAATTCTATAAATTTAACGTTTCAAAAGAAAATCAACGAACATTACCAGATAACCTTCACTAAAAGAAAGGTACGTAAAAAAAAATTATTTAGTAAACAAAAATATTATTCTTAGGTACTTATTTGCAGCGCGAAATTTGTAAGACCGTAATTCTCGGTCGTGTACTATGTGTACAATTATTAAGTTGATACATACGGTACTCGTCAGCAGTCGTTTCTCTCTATACATAAATTTTTCGCACGTCTACGATACTTTCAAAGATGCCATCAAAATAATATACATTCAAAACCAGCCATCGGCACTGACAATTAGATCAAGTATCTTGGTATTCGTTCGAGTTGTATTTTTAAACATAATAGTACGACGAAACGTTATTTTCAAACGCGCCCGAAAACTGTAACTAACGAGTAGAACGTAGGTCGTAAGTGGAATTTTGTTTTGACCCCGTTTCAGATACAGCTGTTCGTTTTGGAGATGATCGACAACAAAGTGGAATTTTTCATTTACGGTTTCATCTGCTTGGATTTCGAGATGTTCGTCTCGGTAACGCGAAACCCGTGAGCTGTGCGAAGTAAAGAAAAACAAAAAAATTTACATGGCGTTTCACGTTTTTCAGATAATGGGCACGATTGCAACGTATTTATTGATTTTGGTACAATTAGGATCGTCGCCCGAATCCACGTTAAACGCGACCGTTGCCGTGCCCACTGCTACAACCGTCGCGAACGCAGTCCCAAAGTCCTGAGGTGACAGGTGAACAACGGGAATAGGGTTGACGAATCCCTCACAGAACTCGAGTTAACGGGCAGTTTAAACCGATATAAAGACAATTGTACCTTTAATTCACCCCTAAACTACACACTTAACCGATTGTTTTTTTTAATATACATAATTGTAATTTTATTTCAATATAGCCGGTAGTACTTATGTCAAAAACTTTTGTGTTTAGAATTTCGCTTGTTAAGCGAGCGCAGTTTAGCGACTATTTTTTTTTATCGACATGCGATATTCTATACTCGCATTTTATTTATATGTTTCAATGAGACGTAAATCTCAGTAAATTAACACACATCCGTGGATAGTACGGCAAGTGGCAAAACACTTAAGTTAAAATACTACGAGATAAGTATTGAAATGAACTATGGGCGTTTAGGACTTATAGTTAGGTACTGCGTTAATGTTTACGAGATGCTGAACGACCTAAAAGGCCTCAGCAATATTTAGGTCGGATCGCTGTGTTCTTTCTATAAAATAAAATCAAAGTTTAGTTGTCGCGGTAAAACTTGACATTTTAATTCTCGGAAAATTCACCAATGAAATCTCCGTGTGTCAAAGTGTATAACTGCGAGGAACGTTATAAAATTTTTAAAAAGAAAACAAGCCACGCTCAAATATATTTGAAAAAAAAAAAATACTAAAAATGCAAACTCTCGCCGAACACAAACTTTTGCTCAATTTATCTCGTATTATTATTATTATTTTTCTTCTTTTTTTTTTTTCTTTATCGCGTTTCCTGTGTTCCTGTCTACCTACGTTTCGACGACAGGCGGCAGAGCTGCTGCTGCCGAACGGACGCGTCGACGCGTATTGTTTTATACCAACAAAATAATTTTAAACGCTCTAACCTTAAACCGTAATTGTTTATTACCATAATAATAATAATAATACAATACGGGCACGATAAAAACAAGGTTTTGCGGACGCGCTTTTCCAGATCGACCGACGCGATTGAAGGTCGTCGCCACCGCGGTGTTATTATTTCGTTTGACGTCTGTCCTTTCGTGGAATAAAAGAAAAAAGTTTTGAACACAGGAAACCGTCAAACGCGCAGTGTATTTATCATAATAATATAATCTTCCGGACAAAGAAACTTTCAAATTCACTCGTACCACACACACACACACACACGAATACATATGCGGTCGTGATGGTAATAGACTATCCGTATTATAACCGTGAATGTGCACAGATTCATACGATTCCGATTTAGTGTGTCCTACAGTACAAACATATCCGGACGGGCTCGTCGTAAATTATATTTGATATTTTTAAAGGAATTCATTATAACGCTGTAGGTATGAAATAATGTCATTACAAATTTTGACGATTAGCTACAGGTATTGTAATTAGTAATAGTCAATAAATAGTTTATTCAACCGAACACGGGCATTTACTGCATAGTATGTTACGGTGTCCATAATCCGTGGAGATAATTCTTATTAAAGTTATTAAAGGGTACTCTTCACAGAGAGTCAAAGGTTTCACGAATACATAACTGCGAAAATTAACCGATACATTTTTTAAATGATGGGTAAAAATGACAAATTTCGAGAAGTTTGGATGATTCAATCATCACTCGAAAACAGAGAACGAACTCTTACAGAAATCTTCATTTAATCGTTCAGGCCGATTGCCCACTCTTTTATGTTACGTACATTAAAATCGGAACATTTTCACTACCTACGTTCAAATATGTTTTCCGAGGAAAAAAACACTATCATTGCATAATCAACACATTTCTTATTCCGCTCAGAATCTAAAATATCAACGTAAAGTCAATATCTATACGTTCCTACCTTCGTTCTCAAATGTAAAATATTTATTTTAACCGATTCAAACCTATATAGATTTCAGTACAGTAAATAAACTTTGTGTAAATATTTGACGAGCGACTGTACAAATCGGGTGATATTTATTTCCAACGACAAAATAACATTTGTTAATTGGATACAAAATGGTTATATTTTTTCAAATATTTCGCGTATAAACTTCGTCGAACCGGCACACAAAGTCATTCGAGGAAAGATTCTTCAGCACCGTATGCTGGATTCTTGGCGGAAAAGTACGATTGCCGTTCGTCGCTCTTTGTGTGACGACTACTATAGAACAAACAATTACTTTTCGGCACATACTTGTCCACCGTTTTCATGACCGCTTCTGGAAAATCTCCGGCCACCATTCTAATGGACAAAAATATATTACAACGGATTTTTAGTTCCGGTTGGTTTATAGTTAGGTATGTCATTAACAGGGCTAGGATTTTATAAGGTTTTGCTCACAATTTTTCTATGATCTTTAAAACGTAGCTTTACAAGCACAAATTTTGGTTGAGACGTTTCCAAGTTTAAAACTGTAAATTGTATTTTACTTTTTATTTTTTTTTTATTTTCAGTACATTTTTGAGCACTTTAAGGGTTTTTATATAGTTATGTATTACATAATTTTATACTATAGAGTATAGTTGATTTGAATTAGGTACACTGCTGCAGGGCTCTTTAAATTTTGTTTACATATATTTTTTATCGGTGATTCATTAGTTTCACTATCTGTAATAAATTGACACGTATAATTGATTGTACTAATTTTAGACTAACTAAAATTTAGACCTATCCAACGGCTTGTAGTAAAAAAATATTTTTTAAAGAAATTTTTTTTTTGGTCTTAAGTCATTTTACGAAGACTTTTTTAATACTAAACAAATTCAATATTTTATGTTTTCTAATGCTTCGGAATCTTATAGTTACTAGTCATTAGTATAGTAACAGATATTTAACTTACTGTAACACATCCTCCGGGAAACAGCAGTTTACCGCTTTGATGACTTCAAACAGATACGGATCGCCGTCTGGCGATATAATATTTTGAATACTTTTCAAATGACCGTTGGTGATGAAACTTCTCCGCGCTTTGGAACTCTTCGGTAATATCTGTATAATATTTTAAAAAAAAAATCATAATTAATTTTTTATCATCCAATCGTAAACATTAAATTACACACGCGTTTGCCGTGTTATAAGGTTAAATTTAAACTTTTTCGTCCCAAAACATTTTATTGGTCGTACAGGTACTCATAAAAATTCTCGTCACAAGGCTTATGATTAAATTTAACGTAAAGCGTAGGTGTAAATTTAACATATCATTATTACGATTACAGTACTGCACCTTTCAAATCTCTACCCCCCTCAAAAAATTATAATAAGTCGTAAGTACGCCACTGATTACTGTTAGGGGTGGACGTTCGCATTACTTTGCTGATCTTTTCGAGTATGTACGCCATCATCTCGACGCGCGGGGGTTGCACGAGCAGACTCTCCAAGAAGGCGTAGTCGTCGCATCCGTTCAATATCATCTCAAGAGCTACCTTGCACTTGTGTCGATACTCGTCCTCGGGACTCGATTCCGCGAAAATCTAAAAACGATATATCAAGTACACTGCGGCAACGTGTGGAACCGTCTTCAAATCGATAGAAGCTGTTTCCTACCCAAAATTTAAAAAAAAAAAACCTGAACCCCCTAGATGATTGTCGAAGAAAATTTCATTCAATTTCAACTTATCCGGGATAAATTTCGGATAGTTTAAAAAGTTTGCAAACATACATTACACATTGCTTTAAAGTTTATAATATATACGTGAAATTCTGCGTAGAGTTCAGACTATAACGAAACGCTTGACACAGAAGTTTTAATAACAATTTTAAAATATAATTCAGATGATTTAAAATGTGTAAATCTAACCGTCCCGAAAGTTGTATTTCACTAGAAATAAGTGTTTATTGTTTACATGTTATATACCTAGTAAGAATGTTTTTGGCCGAAACCGACACAAATATTAACCGTACAGATCAATTCAGTCGGAACTTTTACACTCTAAAAAAAAAAAAAAAAATTTCTGTTTACAGCAATAATATTTCGATATTTTATTTAACCGATATAAAAAAACACCCAAAGGTATCGAATTAGTTTTGCAAAATTTTTGGACCTAACCCCCTCAAAAACAATAATGAACTAGTAAGAGTAACACGACTATTGATCGGGCGGGTAGCCTGTTGGAGTAGGTGAACCTAACCCCAGGTTTGTAAGTTGTAGTTTGATGTTTATAGTAAATTTGTACGCAATGGACTGCTTGCGAGTTAACGTGATTGTGAGAGATCTCAGAAATACTCTGTACTCAACACGTTAAAAATTCGATTTGTTTTGAATGCGTTTACACTATTTTTTTTCATTTCGATAATGTGTAAAAATTTCAGTTGGTTTGAATAGTTTTTTGTGATTTGAGATCGTAACGTAAAAAGAAATTGCAATTTTAAAAAAAAATCTTCAAATAAATAGTATCCGTCTCGGTACAATAATTTTTCTTTCGGGGTACTATATTTGGAAATCAAATTACTCTTACTACCCAAAAAAGTTATCACGGAAGAAAACATGATTTTAAAACCAATAATTTGTACACGCGCATAAAAATTTTGCGTTTTCGCCTTACGTCCATCATGATCGTAACGGCTTCACTCGCGCAAATCTGTCTCGCGTGTTCCGGACCGTGTTGTCCAATCATCCCCAGCGTCCACACGACGCCTGCTTTTATGTTCTTGTCCTTGTCACCACTCAGAATGCTAGTCAACAACGGCAAAGCCTTGAAAAAAATTTTTTTTTACAATATTTTACCCCAAACGGATCGAACTACGATCGAAAACGGGTCAAGGCTGGGCGAGTATTATTGTACTTGTGTATAAAATTAATTATGTCGACAGAATTTCATTTGAACAATTAGTCAAGAGTTGAAAGTCTTTTGAGTCGATCGGTTAAGTCAATGAAACGGATCGACATAACCCGAGTTAATTTAATTTTGACGAATTTATAATTAAAAAAAGAAAAAATAGAATTCGAAAAACCGAATCGAAAAACCGAATCGAAAACCCCCCTCGTCGATGATCGACCGCAACACCTGAATCGCGGACAACGCGAGCGCCGGCGACATGGCGGCTATGTAACCTATCGCTAGTACGGCGGCCACAGGGGACGACAAGTCTTGACCGCTCGAAATGACGTTCATCAACGCGGCGATTCCGCCATTGTTCACCACCATCTGAGCGATCTGTAAAACAACAAAAGAAAACAAATCGGACGGTTTCACGATGTTTTTTTATTACGTTGTATTGCGTTTGTTGTTGTGACGTTATCGCGTGATTAAAAAAATCATTCCCTACGTGATTCGAACGTCGCACGACATACACAAACAGTTAACGAGCGAGTAGTAGACGACAAACGTCCGAGTCAACACAATAAGACGTTTTTTTTTTTTTAAATTGAACATTATTATTTTAATCAGCCGTGCAACAGTGGCGCCGCAAAACCAATCACGAGTCCATGTATTTAAATTGCATTCATACTGCAGTGGTCGGTTTGAATGAATAAAAAAATAATAGGGGGTTAAATGAAAAACGGAAATTTGTGTCGATATTACTTATACATATTACGTTATATTGGACCGAAAAGTTATGCTGATCGGGAAAAAATATCGCACACAGGGTCTTTCGTTTCGAATTTCAACAATCACGTAAGATTAGAATGAATGAACCGAGAATATTATGATTCGTAGTAAAATTTCAAATTATACCTACATAGCTTATACGGCGTACAATAATCACCTACTTTTTTACACATTGCTTTGAAACTCGCCTAAATATACGTATATATATATATATATATTGAAAACCAATGTTGTCGAATTCGTAAGAAGGATCTCTTAATACTTTTGGCCCGGATCAACACGTCTAAAATCGTTTCATCGTCTGAATCTGCAGAATAACACGCAATAATAATAATCATCAGCTTCCTTTTTACTGCTAACGAATGAATAAAATTTTTGTGAACCATAATCGCACCCTTTAACTTAACGCTCTGGTCGGTCACCAATAGTGTTTAATGGTGGTTCAATAGAGTCATGTTGGTTTATTAAACGAACCTTTAGTGAACCGTTAAAATTTGTTTCACCCATTCGTCGTGCTCTATCGGTTCAATAGCGACGACAACGTTCATCCGACCCGGCGTACCAAATTAGGCGCTAAATTTTTTTTTCCTAAGAAGTGATACGCCGTCTCCCGCCCCCGAATCAAGCGCTGCATTCATTTTCGTAAATAATAATCAAACTTGAGTTTTGTTCACGGATAGTATCATACCGTGGTTATTATTGATTCATACATTGATGGTTTTGTTTTACCGAGTTAACAATGTTCGCGGTTTTCCGTTAAGCGGATCGAAAACAAACTGCGCACAAACTCGGGACGTTAATGCGCGTCATCAAGTCGTACAAACTGGAAAACTTGATAATTATTAACGTCTATGGTTGTGAAAAACGCATTGTATACTGAAGTACCTCGGATGAGATTTGGGTAATTTTTATAAGCATTCCCCGAATACTTCGAGTACTTTTAAAAAATATTTTATATCTCGAAAAACAATTGTTTTTTGACGTTCTGATACGTATTATCTATACTTTGCTCGTAGGTAAGATAATTTAACTATTACCAGGTATCGAATTCGATACGGTAATCATCTGTCATTATCTAGAAAAGCATACAGTCACAGATTTTTTTTTTTCACGTTTTTTACGAAAGTTATAAAAATCCTAACTAAAAAATGCGCTGCGCGTGACCGTACCTGAACGCTGTGTTTGACCACTTCGCAAATGACTTTTGCCGCGCCGTCGCGTACACTTTCGTCCGGATGCTTTGTCAACGTCAACACGTCCGGGAACAAGTTCGACTCTATCGCGTTTTCCGTCAGGAACAACGAGTGTTTCACGATGTTTTTGATCAAAACCAACGCACTTCTCTAAACTCGTGTGTTTGTTAGACACATTAATACGTTTGTCGTCGCGGAAAACATCGTATAAACATCCGCGAAATATTTTATTTTGTATACGTATTTGAAATAACTACCGAAGGTTTTTGTAGAAAATTTAGTTCGTATGGACAATCACCAAAAATAATATTTTCATAATTAGGTATATCTAGCACCCGATAAGTGTTACAAAAACTAAAATCACTGCAATGTGCACACTAAGTGTTCAAGATATTTTTTAGTGAACTTACATGAAGTATGATGTGTCACACACATAGTTTTGAAAAACCCTAACCAAAATAATCATTGTGGTTTGGGTTAACAGCACCGTAATAATTATTTTGGTTAAGCACGACCGAAACTAATAAAAACCCATTACCAAAACAAAAATATAGAACCCAAATTAGAACCGAAACCCAAATAAATCATTCGGGAAGCAAACGTCACATTTTTTCACGCACTATTCTCATACTTTACTAGCGCCCTTATACGGTCTGTTATAAAATGAAAATATATTGTTTCTCCGACTTTACCTGAACTTTGACATCCGTAAATTTGGACGATAGCAAATTCGTCACGTGAGGCAGAGTAGGCACGTCTACGATTGTTTGGGCCAATTCTTGGTTGTGTTTGGCCATCTCGTCCAACGCGGAAAGCGCGAATGATTTTAAATTGTGTTCTTTGTCTTTTAAACACATGACGATCGGAGGTAAAACGCCTGTAAGTGTACAGAAAAAAAAAGTAGGTAACTTTACAATCACGAATATGTTATTTATTATAGTATAAAGATATGATAGCCGTGTAAAAAATTTAAATTCACGGTACACAGTATTTTTGTATTGTTTTTGTATTATTTTTTTAACTTTATGTAAACTGTAAAGATAATTTATAAAAATAAAAAAGTATAGATAGTAGTCAATGTTTTGGAACGTGTAATATCTATACACGCCTTATACCTACATCAAATTAATTAATGATTGCTCACAAGTACGCATCGATTCTGATTAAGTCAAATACTCGAATATTCAATAGTTCCATACGATTTAGCACAAAAATGGTCAACATTGTCAAAATGTTTAACTTATTTGTAATTTATACCAAACCTAATAATTTGTGAACGCTCACAAACGATATTCGGTTAGGTATGATCAAAGAAAAGTATGAACATATAACGAGATAGTAATAGTATAAAATAGTATAACGATTTAATTTTCAATCGTGTATAGAAAAATACGTGGTTAAACTTAAAATTGTAGTTGATTTAAGGGTTTATGAAACAAAAACTGCGAAAAATCAACAAATTCAAACGCGTATTTTTTTTATTTTGCGCAAAAACATTAATATAGTTGAATAGTTTTTTTTTTATCTGGCCTGTGACTTATCCCACATAAATGTACAAACACTTTACCTGAAGTCGCAATAAATTTGGAAATGTTGGCGTCTTGGCGAGCAATGGAACTAATCGCTTGTAGAGCTGATTCTCTGACCATCGGATCAAAGTCTTTTATGCAAGTCAAAATGGCGTCTATTCCTCCACAGTCTTTGACTAGAATTTCCACACTTACTGATGGATGTTTGCTGAGATTTTTAACAAGATTCATACAGTTCTTTTTGTAATATTTCTATAAACATATATGCACACGTATGTATGTCAAAATAATGGCACATTGTTTGATTCCAATCGTGATAGTTTGTATAATAATGTAATATTATTATTAAATTACAATTTATATCACTATAATAATAATTACATAATTTGTTAAATCATTATTATTATTATTGTTGTTATTGAATTATTTATATTTGTATTATTTTAAACCGCTTGCTTATAAAAATAAAATAAAGTAGTTAAAGTATTAAATATTTAGTATAGTAGTTATAGTAAACCTGTTTAATTCTACTAAATACATTTTTTTTTTTTTTTGAAGACAGAGATTTAATTGATATTTAACCAAACCTACCCTACTAGAGAAAAAAAGATAAATAAATAAAACGTTTTATATTTTTCTCTTAACTACATCGTAGAACTAAGGATGTCATGAATGGTAAATAATTATAATTTATAACAGTAATTGAATGTGCGAAAACTGATATCAAAGCGGATTAAATCAAACACAATTTCGGATACGAGTATGACTCGTAATCTAGTTCGATACATTTTTCTTATCATCCACTCATACGATTTAGGCCTCAGAGCAGGCTCCATGTCAAACTGGCCAAAATGAATTGAACAGTTTACACTATGCGGGCCGCACATAACACGATTTAACGTAAAAATAAATTTTATACAAATGTTTTTATGGTATTCGTTACAAACGCAGCAAGTACAATTCAACCAATTTTATTTTAATCGAATCGGGAAAAAAAATCATTTTAATAATTCCTTTTTGGTGTTTGCAATATTTGACATTTATTTTCTACCATTATTAACTTTTCGGAAGAAATTTTATCGAAGCCATTTTTAACACCGAGTGTAAACGAGTTCGGTATAAATACGATATATACGAATAAAACGTACTTAATACGCCTCTCTAAAATTCATAAGCGACCCGAAATGGAATTTTATAATAATTCTTTTTTTTTTTATTATTATTATTAAAATTTGTACTTAACCGTCCACTAAAATATTGGTGTTTGACGTGCCTGCCTTAGGGTTTACCCAGCAACTTTATCCCACAAATATTCAATACTAGCTGTCATAACCCGGCCTTGCCCGTGTATAATAGTTTGCTAAATGTGTATACCTATAAAATGTATACCTAGTAACTTTTGTTACCTTACAGCGTTGCCCATGTGTTAAAATTGTTTCCGTTACATGTGTTACTTATACATACTATATTTTATTAATTGTGTTACATATTTGTTAAATTTCAAAAAAATCCGACCTAAAATAACGTTTTTCTTTTTTACTCCTTTTAACACTCTTAGGTTAAATAGGTAACTCTTTAATCGATACGTCACAAAACCTGCATAAATAAAACAACATCGCATACAAAATAACAATACAATAAAGATGTTTATTTATTAAAAAGTCTAAAAAAAATCGTATTTTACACGCGTTAAAAAAATAGATTCACCTATTGAAAAAATTACGAAAAAATAAGCATAAATGAAAATTTATTGATAAAATTGCGTGTGTGTGAGGCAAAAAAATATTTTTAATTTTTTTGTGGTATAAATTTTTACAAACTAAAACGAACAAAACAAACAAAAAATTAATGATATCTGCAAAAGCCTTTGTGAGAGATGCATGCTATCTGTTTCCTGCTACTTACGCGACTCATCTTGCAAATTGTTTAAATCTCATTTGTGATATAAATATTTTACAAATTAAAACAAACAAAACAAACAGAAAATTAACTAAATCTGCAAAAGCCTTTGTGAGAGATGCATGCTATCTGTTTCCTGCTACTTATGCGACTCTTCTTGCAAATTTTTTAAATCTCATTGTGATATAAATCTTTTCTAGTAGTTAAGTAGTTAAGTAGTTGGAATGACAAAAAACCAAAATTGTACATGTAAATTGTAAAATAACATAATCGGCTTTTTTCTAATCGTAGCCACAACTAAAAATAACAAATAGTTGTCTTAGTAACACACTTATGTTGATTTTTGTTGTATTGTAGTTTATATACTTGTACAAAATAAAACAAAGAAAATATACAGAAAATTAATCGAATCTGCGGAGAAATTTGTGAAAGATGCATGCTATCCGTTTCCTGCTACTTAGGCAATTTTCCTTGAGACTTACTAAACATTTTTTGTGCTATAAACCTTCCCGGACTTTCAACGAAGCTATTACAAAAGATTGCATGAAAATCGGTCAAGCGGTTTTCGAGATCATTGAGGACAAACATACATACATACATTCATTTTTATATATATAGATAGCGAACCCGGCGCGCTTTGCTGCGCAATTCAGAAATCTATATATATATATATATAAATCAATGCCACTTTTTGTGATTCAATAACTCTTAAACCGCTCAACCAATTATTTTCAATTGTTTTCCACATACATACTTATACACACTTATACACACTTACACACGTACACGTACACGTACACACACACACACACACACACACACACACACACACACACAATTATATAATGAAGTTTAAAAATAAAGAAAATATTAAATAGACAGTAATTGTTATTTTTAATTCAGAACTTTATTTTCATTATTGCAATTTACATGAATATAATAAAACTTTGGTAGGGCTTAAATTTATTCAAATGGATAATATTGTGTGAACGAATCTACAAAAACTGCATGATGTTCCATAACTAAACGATTATTGATGTTTTCCATCAAACTGTAATTTTTTTTTCAAAAAATTTTTTTTTCAAAAAATTTTTTTTTCGACAAAAATTTTTTTTCGACAAAAATTTTTTTTCAAAATTTTTTTTTCAAAAAAACATTTTTTGTGCTATAAACCTTCCCGGACTTTCAACGAAGCTATTACAAAAGATTGCATGAAAATCGGTCAAGCGGTTTTCGAGATCATTGAGGACAAACATACATACATACATTCATTTTTATATATATAGATTGTCTTCCCGTCTGGATGGTCATCCAGATAAATTCGGGCGTGCTTTAGCCGTCCCTGGCTTGTCTTAAGCCCCCCTCCCCCCAAAAAAAATTTTTTTTTTTTTAAATACACCCTATACATCTAAGTCCCTCCGAAAATTTCGAATTTGTCCCTTCAAATCGCGCCTGTACGTACGTTTTCCTTGGGGATCTGCCCAAACACCCGGCTTAGTTGGCTCTTCGAACACACCGTTAGCTTGGCGCACGGTTCGCTGTTGCCCGCCATCCTGGCCAGGCCCAGCACCGCGTTCACCCGGACCGTGGCGTTCGCGTTGGTCGCTAGCGGCAGAACGGTCTCCACTGCGCGGCTTTCGTACAAGCATTCGGCGTACGACGTTTTGCTGGCCAGCTCCGCGACGTTCTGCACGAACGTCAACTGACTCTTAGCGTAGTTCTCGAACGCTGCGTAGCGGGACAACGGATAAAGTTATATATTGTATTATTATCAATCTTCTTCTTCTTTTTCTTCGCCTTTCTCCCGGCTATTTGGTCACGGCTAATGGCAAATTTAGTGAAAAACTTGATACGGTCGGTAAAACGCCACTCGGAGTTGACCATTAAAATCGCCGTTACTGGTTGTAGCGGATGTAGGCTGTGTTTATATAGTGTTTATATTCTTTATAGTAAAATTGTATTGTATTCGTAGAGAATAAAAACTACGATAGGTATATTTTAAAATTTTATTACCTAACAGTTGTGTACAATGTAAACTGTAAATCGTCTAATCTGTTGTACGGCTGGCTGATGGGTATCGTTTGGAAATCACTGAAAATCGGTGGAAATCAGCGCGATCTGGTGTACGATTTTTTTTTAGAGCGGTTTACCCTTATGGTATTATTTTCAGCTCGAGATATTGTATAGATAAAATAAACATTCGGAAAATTGTAAGCGAATCGTCTGTGCTCAAAATCCAGCGAGTTAAAATGTAAGCTAATGTGTCACAGTATAAATAAGAATTGTGTGAGTACATACATTTGTATTTGGTTTTAGTACGTTGTGATTATAATTATAATAAAATATCTAACAAACTAATCCATGTCCAAATTTATTGCTTTGGTGGTAACGTTTTACTTAAACAGTTAAACGTAAAAACATACACACCAACAACCACTGTTTTTCGTCATTTTTACGTTGTCGGCAATTTTTCAAACCAACGCCCCCCCCCCCCATAATGGAAAGAACGCCCCTGTTCGCATCCCCTACACACACATTAACAACCCTCATATCTTTTTCAACTGTTTCCGTCCGTCTCTTCTTTGGTCTCCCTCTGATCTCGTTTTCCTTCGACGTTCATTTTTGGTCACCGCTTATGACATAATATTATATTATAACTCGCGAATTACTTACTCTGCACGATGACTTTCGGATACGGACTCATATTGCAGAAAGTATGAACGATTGCAGCAAACGGTTTCGTTGAAAAACAAATCGAGAGGCGGTCTCCTTCAACAATAATTGCTACAAGACAGTCCCCGGTCGGACCAAAATAACAAGCTAAACGATAACAAAAAAAAAAAAAAAAAAAAAAATCCCGTAACTATAGTAACTAAATCACAATAATATTACGCGGTATACTTACTATAAATTAGTGTTAGTAAGATCGTGGATGAAGAAGTGTAAAAAAAATTCAAAAAAAAAAATTGTAAAATAACAAAACCCAAAACATGTTAGGTATTGCACCGTTTGCCTTATACCGCAGGTTTACATTGGTACTTTTACAAAAAGTGCAATACATCCCTAAATGTACGGCATCCCTTGTCATCACGATCAAAATCACACAGCACTCGGACGTTCGTTATTTTGCCTATCGAAACCCCTTAACAATTGTTATCTTTTGTTATTCGCGGTGGCCGGAAAATGATAACGGTGACTGGGACTCGCGGTGCTGCTGCGCAATAGTATAAATCGTCATGCGGGGTAACTTCAATCCCGAACAGAAGTCGATTCTTATTTTGTTCTTGTCATTTTCCCCGTCGACTTCGGCTAACTTAACTCGTAACTAACTAACTAACTAACTGACCAACTCAGACGGCGGTTGTCGAGACGTGGTTGTTTGGTCGACCGCGTCGGTCCGCGTTTCTTCACACATTCGCCGCCGATGGACGCCAACAAACCGCCGCCTGGGCCTCGTCCCGCCGCGGCCAAGATCAAAGCGTCCGCCAAGATCTCAAAGGCCAACTCTGCGGCCAAGAACGCCGCCGTCGCCGCCGCCGCCGCCGCGGCCGTAGTAGCAACCAAAAACGCAGCGGCGCACGGCAACAACAAGGGTCGCGGCCCTCCCGGAGCCCGGAAGAACAGCGGAAACAGACAGGCTTGCGTCGCGGAACGATGCCCGCTGTGTCACAGAGCCCGACAGTCGTTCCACTGCCAGAGCTGCGTGGCCAACGGCGAATTTGGCCACTCGTCGCGGACCACCGCCGATAAGGACAAGTGAATAGCAAACGCTATATTACGTTATTGGTCGATCGAATTTTCGATTATTTCTATATTTTGTACATCGGTTAAATATGTAGCGCAGTGGGGGTGTTCTTGGGGTCCATAGTTGGACGTTTTAAAAAAATGTATTACACTTACGCTGTAGCGTACACTCGTATGTTGTGCGTTGTATATAATAAAGTCTTGACACTACCTAAATTGATATGAGTATGAAGAATTTTTGAAGAAATCACTGCTCCTTCGCCTCCCGACAATTTGAGCTTGACCACCCTTGTCCCGGACCTCCGCTTGTTTTTCGATCTTACACGTCCCCTACACGCAAACACCAGCAGCCCTTACACAATATCACATTCGGCCATTTTTTTTTTTACCCGTCTTCCTATCCCTCATTTCCGTAACCGTTCGTGCTGCTTCCATTCATCGCGTCATGCCTAAACCACCTCATTCAATACTCTCTCATCTCAATTCTACTAGGCATCAATACTATCTTTCACCCACTTACCCTTATTTGTTTCTTATTCTACCGTCTCTTGTCACTCCACTCATCCATCTAAGATTTCATACAATAAAGAAAAAACTAAATGGTAAAATAGGGCGGAAAAGGTCAATTTCAATACATTACTACAAAGAACTCCAACATTATAACATTACCTACCTACAGTTAATATAACTTAAAAGTAAATGTAACATGCGTTGACCCCTACAATCATCCCTTTGACACTATTCAGTATTCACCCCATTTCACAGATCAAACCGTGTGACTACTGGTACCTGTTTAAAAAATAATAACATTTTTCTGTACAATATTATGTAAGTGATAAAATTGTTAAAACATATTTTTCTTCATTATGTTTTAATATAACTAGTATGGTATTTAGTACAATTTAGGCACCAGTAAAAGTCAGTAAACAACGTGTCTAAAAGAAAATTACTATTAAAAAAAAACCTTCCTTGTAGCTTTAATATTATATCAACTACAAAGCTTTGAACAAGCTTAGTATTATAGAACGATTAAAGTATAGTTAAGCTTAGTATAAAATGTATGCTTACATATTTCAAAAAATTTCTGATTTCAACTCGTTGTAAATGGTTTGACTAGACCAGACACAATTTATTACATAATATTACATCCATTGTCCAAAATAACTTACTATTTTAAATGAATATTTAACAGACATTGTTCATGTAGAGTAGTACATTGATTTTCAGTTCTAAAACCAAATGTTTTTGATGTGCAACTTAACAACTGCTTTTGAGTTAGTCTTACGCACTAAGTGGCTTACTGGAAATCACACCGTATCATACATGAATTGTTAAACACTTTTAGTTTTATATTTATTTTTTTTTTTCAATAATGTGTATTCAGACAATGTTGGCATTTTAATTTACCTATAGTAATTGCCAATTGGTGATACAACGACAACAGCGCCGACTAAATGAAACATTTTAATGTATTTGTTTTTTTTTTATTTTATTTATTTATAGGTTTTCTAAAAAACAAGCCAAACTCGAAACTATTTCCTACAGTTCAAGTTTATACAAAAATGACTGTGCTAAAATGATTGCAAGAAAACAACAGATTACTGATAAGGTGTGAATTATGATTTTTGTTTTTAACTTGTTGACGAGATTATAACCACTGACAATAATCATTTTTGATAATTTAAATATCTATGAAATGTACTGAGAATTAATTTTTACCATAGGTACTAATAATGCTTTGTGATTTTAGAAAATTGAGATTTTATTACTACGAAACAGAGTAGAAAATATAAAGCTAGCTATATCGGACAAAAATAAAGTTATAACGGAAAGTAAGTTTTTAAAATCTCCTAATTATGTGTATTGCGTTGTTATTGATATTTAGCTGCTAAATTATTTATTTACCATTGACTAATTGTACACAAAGTTTAAGAAAAAGTGTTTCTATTTTTTAGAAAGAAACCAACTTCAACAAATAAAACAAGAAATAGATGACCAAGTATCAAGAGTTGACCGCTATGATAAACGTGTGATTCGCTTGGAACAATTTAAAAGAAATCAAGAAATTGTATTAGATCATAAAACAAATGAGCTACATCTAATGCGACCAGAAGTCAAAAGGGTTACTAAGAAACGGCTAGATCAACTCGTTACCCACATTTTTTGTTTAGACGAGGTGCATCCAGATATTGTAGAGTAAGCTAAAATCAACATATTTCTATACCGTGGTATCATGGTAATTACATTGTTTCTCAGTCAATGAAATGCTATTTTTTCAATCATTGTTTAATTTTAGTAATGATTTGTAAAACATTCAGGAACAAATAATTGTAATGTTTCTACTTCAATTAGTTAACTTAAATAGGTTTTTAAATGATTTTGCTTTTTTAAATTATAAATGTAATAGTGATTAAGTAATTGTTAAACCCAAAATCACAAAAATAATATATTTTTATTTATTCTTTGTTTAAAAGTAAAAAAAAAATTAGGTATACCTAGATACTTTTATACTTCCATAAATAATTTACTTTTGATTTGTTATTTATAGACAAGAAGAACAAGAAGACTCTAATAATTTAAGTCATGCATTAACAGAGGCATCTCAACTGACTTACATATGCGGTCAATGGGTAAACACTTGTGAAGAATGGTCACGTCAAACCGAATTTGGATATCGAATAGTAGCGCCAATTTTACCAGCAAATGGAAATTACTCTGCCTACAATAAATGGGGTATATATACTTTAAATTTTGAAAAAATGTTTCAATATTTTAGTAATAAATGAATATTAAAAGCTATAATATTATATTATATAATTGGTTTTATTTTTGTTTTTTTTTTTTTTTTTTTTTTTTGCAGTTTTAGATAAAAGTAAAGATTACGCAGCCAATCAAGATTATTTTGAACCAAATCCGGCTTGTAGAATCAGTGCTGGCTTAACTTATACGTCACAGTTAGTGAGACAGTTGTCATTTTTCCTTAATGTCTTTTTACTTCGACGTCCAAATTTTAAGTATTGACTTACAACTATTATGTAGTTATAAAAAAAATAACCATAGTTACTTAACGCATAATATTTTACAGTGAATTTTGTGGCAATGAACTAAGTCCAACCAAGTTTACAAAATATGTTACCCATTTGAATGCAAATGTACTGTATCTGTGTTTTTCACAAAATGTTGACCCAAAGTTTTTGAACCTGGACCATACGCTAAAAAATGTTCTGATGCTTTTGGATACAACCTACAGTGATCTTGGAAGGTAAAATTATAAATTGAACAATATATTATGATTGAAGTTTAACATATTGGGCGTACAAATAGAAAACCGCCGTTTTTTCTGATGATTTGAAGCTTTATTGTAAAAAAATTGTTACATACTCATTGTTCAAAATAATTTCCATTGCTAGCCACAACTTTTGCCTATCTTTCTGGCAATCAGAAGGGGCTCAAGAAGCTCTCTGTAGTCATCTCGGGGCTGGTATTGTTTCAGCTGATCCTTTGAAAACTCAACGATTTCTGGTGCAAGATTTTTCACAATACCATAGCCTAATGGATCTGTTTTTACACTCTGAAAGTCTTGGAGTTTCATTTCTGACCAGACATTTTTGAATTTTTTGAACAATAAGATTTCAGCCTGTTGAAGGTCCTAGTCCAGAAACTACTATAGTTTCCAGCATGATCTCTAGAACGTGATGGCGACATGCTAACCAGAGCATTTTTTTGTCAAATTTTTGTTCAATTAGAACGCACGCACCATTACGAGAACCTGTGTTGACAGCTGTCGTATCAAAACACAAAGATTTAACTTTATCCGATAGTCCCCAGGACAAAACAGTGTCGTAAACCGCTGTAGCTGTCAATTCTCCTGACCCAGATTCTAGTTTCGGTACACTAAGGAGTTGGTCTACATTTTCTCCAGACACAAAGATTGGAAGACGATCAACAACTTTATGACCACTTATATCTTCTAGCATTTTTCCGTCCCAGTGTACAGTTAAAGGAACGTCAGGAGAAAACTGTTTTTTCAAATTTTCTTTTAACTTTTTTAGCTCCCCCTAAATATTTTTTTATAAATTTGAAAAAAATTCTGCTGATTTATTTTGGGTCAAAGAACAATTTTAAGGGGTGAGCGATAATAATTTACAATGTTCATTTTTAAGCATCACCCTAATGGCCATGGAATCCCCACGATTTTTTCCGCTTCGGGTTGTCATAGTGTATCCACTTTTCATCGCCGATCACAATACGATGCAAAAAACCCTTTCTTTTTGCCGTTGGAGGAGCAACGTGCAAAGGCGCCATTCGATGTCCCTCGGCCTCAACTCGTATGGCACCCAATGTCTCAGTTTCTGGATCATTCCTTAGCTGTTTAAGCGATGAGAAACCGCTTGCTGTGTCACGCCCAATAAATTTGCATGTTCCTGTTGCGTTCTACAAGAATCTTCATCAAACAAAGTCTTCAATTCTGCATCCTCGAACTTTTTCACGGGTCCAGGATGTTCCTTGTCTTCCACGTCATATTCGCCATTTTTAAACTTTTGAAACCATTCCCGACACGTTCTTTCACTATTACAACTTTCACCATAAGTTTCTACAATCATTTGACGCACCTGAGCTGCATTTTTTTTCGAATGAAATGCAAAAAGCAACACTTCCCGCAAGTGAACCCTTGTTTGGCTCGAATTTCGCCATTTTTGCCATTTTTGACAAAACAAAGCACAGTAAAAACAGACAAGCGAGATTTTGTGGAGTTGTTGACAGATGCCACAGCTGGCTATGTATTAATTCTGATTGCACTTATCGACTGATTTGCAATGCTGGCGCCACCTATGAGAAAACGGCGGTTTTCTATTTGTACGCCCAATAATATATACTTATTTCATTTAACTAGCAGTTTTAGATTTAATAGTTAACAAATATAGAGTGTAGACCAAAATGATGATGATTTAAATTTGTGTAGTAAATATAAATTGGATCATATGATAAATTATTGTTATTACTCATTTAATACTATATGTTCTAATGAAATTTTTTTTTGTTATAACGTGATGTTAATTTATTTTTTTTTTTTTTTTTAGATTTGGTCCTCTGGACATTAGCAGTTCAATGTGCAAGTCTTTAGAGGACAAAATAACATTACGACTATTATTGTGTACTCAAGAATCAGATTCTGAAGATGAAAATTATCGTGAATGGGAAAGTGTACGTTTAGCATTTATCTTAAGTACAAATTGGCAATTTCTGAAAGTGATTTTTTTCTTTCTTAGGTCACAAGTGGTGAATTTTCACCAGAACAGTCACAATCATCATTAGACTCGACCAGCAGTATTGTTAGAGCAGGGCTTGTTGCTAGTACAGCAGCAAGCATAGCTTCAATGTGGCGTGGTTGGAATAAATAATATTACTTGATCTTATTGTACGTAATATTATCTTTTAATTCCGATGATTCATACGTTTCTTTATTTTAATTGAAATACGGTTTGCTGTACTTAAACATAATAAAATACTGTACACTTGTACTTGTTTAAAATTATTTTGTACTAATCGAGGGACGTACAATGAGAAACTTTAATGTTTTTAGTGTTCATTAGATAGTATGATGTAATTTACCACATTCCCCTGTAATAACATGGATTATTATTTGGTGTCAGTTACCATTTGCGTAATTGTGTGATGACAGTACTAACTGCTAACATCAGTTTGAAATAATTGATTAAAACAATTTTTTATTTTTGTATAAAACAAATTTTTAGCCAATTAGACCATGCGGGATTCTTGTATAAAATAATTAATTTTGAATTGTTTGTGTTACGGCTTTAACATTGCTTCTGGCATATAATCTTAAAACATTAGTAATCCAACGTTGTGACTTTGTTCCCCACATGCATGTGAAATGTATTACAAACATAACAGTTTCTATTACATTGTATTCCCATTACTTATAACTACTATAATTTTACAGTTTGATACTTATTAGTTTTAAGTTTTTTATTTTTAGATACAAACAAGCAATACTTACAGTTAATTGCTTATTATATGTAAAATAACAAGTAGTGAGTATACATTTATAGTCTTATATTGATTATTTTTTTATTGAAACTTAAATTACTTGCTACTGTATGGATGTTGTTAAATTATATTCGTATCTAAATAAATTGTAAACTTTGCATATCGACGGCTAACAGGCAAAAACGTATCTGTAATAGCAATAGATTAATAATAAACAAAATACATCAAATGATCCCACCTTTAAGGTATTAAGGGTGGGATAATTTACTTAGTTACCTGTTACAGATATCATTTAGTATCTTTTAATTTTTCTGCAGACATATACACCATTGTATATATTAATGACTTTCAAGTAAAATAAATAGACTTTTAAGCCAAATTGACAAATGCGTGTCTGTTTTAACCAACACTTTTATTAAAATAAACTGGATGTATTGATTAATAACTTTTTAACTAATATATTTATTACAACTCTTAGTTTATCAATGTACCATAATGTCTGTTTAAATATCCACGTACATGTATAAACAAATGAAAATATTTTAATAAAAAAAAAAAACTGTTTTTTGCTCTCCTAAAAAATTGTGTTTAGGACAGATAAATCTTTTTGTCTGTTAGCCGTTGATACGTTAAAACTTCCCTCCACAAAACTTTTGGAACTTAAAAGGACCACTCGAGCCATTGCTTAAAATTGACTTTTTTTTAACCGTTGACAAAAATTAATATTGTATTTTTGACTATTATGCCGACAATGATAAGGATGGCTTCAAAGTCTTCTATTGAATTTATAGTTTAAGCATTTTAGGTTTAGTAATTATGACTTTTATTATGTACTCTACTCTATGTGTGTATAGAGTGGACCCAAATTTGAACAAATTCAATTTGTTTTTTCATACCGAAACCAAAAGAAATTCTGTCTGTATTTTTTTTTTTTTTTTTGTCAAAATATTTCACAGTACTTAAATATACAACTTTTTTTCTGTAAACAATATATTGGTAGGATGATATCAATCTTAAATAAAAATATGTTTACATATTATACTTACTTGTTAATTAGTTTTTTATTTATTTACTAGCTGTCCCGACCTGGCGTTACCTGTGTATTATTTGTTATTTATAAAGTCAACGACATAAAAAATTCACCCTGTACCCTAAGATTTGAACACATTACCTCATCCGGAACCCATAAATTTCTAACAACTATCTGCCCTCTACACCATTGTCACTGACATATTTTAAACCACTGAAATGAAACAGCCGCTCGGGGATCATTTTTTATGTCACCGACTTTATAGCTTTAGTTAAAATATCACTGTTTAGTATTACTTTAAGTACTTATTAAATCTATATGAGATAGTCATACAGATTCTTTTATTAGTTAACTATTTCCCAAGTCTTGATGTCTGATACATCTAGTTTCAATAATGTAACCTATAATTTATAAAGCACATAGAAAACATATACTTTTTTTTCTATCCAGTTGATATTTTAAACTAAAAAATCTCATAATTCCATAAATTTTTTGTTTATTAGTGTAATATGCATGTAATATTTTGCATATTAATTAGTAATTATTGCTGTAATAGATAATAGGCTAGGTACGTTTTAGAACAGGTAGGTGTATAAACTGTGTTTGGCATAACTCCAAAGGCAAATTCTATTCTTATATACTATAAAGAAGATAATTACGTAATATTGTGTCTAATCATAATGTACAGTGTTGAATAAAACTAAACACTCTGACCAATAGTTTAGGTAGTCAAACATATTATATCATTACTTATTTACATTTGTCTGTTTAATCTTCATTTTGACATGTAAAAACTCTGTGATTTGGTAGTTTGTATAATTTTCTCATAATTTATAAAACACAATTTTGATATTTGGCGATTGGTCAAAGAGTGTTTTGTACAACATTTACAATAATCAAAGTTTCTAGACCAGTTGAAAGATAAATGTCAGCTTGCAACTCATTAGGTGGTTGGGTTAGGTTTTATATACTTATATTCCATAAATTATTACATCTAAACAACAAAAATTAAATTCAAACAAATTTTTTTTAGAATTTACTGTTGACATACGTGTAACAGACAACAGTATTCATAGGCGATCATCTCATTCTAATAAAATTGAGCATTCTTTCCTTATACACCACCAGAGTATTGAGCGTGCACTTGAGCGCAGTCACACTGAATCGTATTTAAAAATGTTTAATAGGAAGTGCGCAAAAAAAAAAAAAAATCAACGATATTTGAGGTGGAGTAAGTCACTGCTCTGAGCGGGTACTCAATACTTTGGATGGTCTAATTAATAGGTATTATTATGAGTTAATCATAATTAATAGTGAGTCATTGCCTTCGAAAAACGATTCTAAATTATTTTGCAATCGAGTTGTTTCAATTTCGTTTGTAGGTCAGTTTTCTAACGACCTGTGAAAATATCGTCAAGTTGTTCGGAGCGTTTTTTTTTTAAATTGATCACACACACACACATCTATTGTTTCAAAATAATTTCCTAAGTTTTAAGTAAATTATGAACTAAAGTGTAAATTGTAATGTGTAAAAAAAAGGATGCGAGAAAAACAAATAAGTCGAAAAATACAAATAAATCGGTATGGATTAGGTATCGAAACATAATTTGTGTCGATTGTAATACAGCACGAAAAAATGTAATTTAAAACACGCGGTTATAGGGGGGGAACGGGCAAATTAATTATGGTACAAAGTAATTTAGTTAAGGGGCGCGGAGTCGATACCGCGTTTTTCACATCGATAAGTAGTTTTCTCCCTGTCTGTCGTAAAATCGACATATTCCAACGAGTTTTTTTTTTTTTAATTGAAAGTTAAAAACATTTTGTAAGTGGCATTCGATTTTTTGATTTTAAAACGTTAATGTAAATTTCTGCGATTCGTTTTTATTGCCCCTGAATAAGTTTTAAAACCGTAAAATCGTATACCGTAAAAAAAAAGTTGTTCAATCGCGTTATTCGTGCGGGACGAGGGAGAACCACCCCATTCTCGCGAGATTCAAATGCACGCACGGAGAACGTTTTGCTCCCTTAAAATGCGGGCCCGACTGCGACGCCCTTAAAATGATTAACGCATTATAGAATCACATAATATTGTTAGGCGTGTACAGTGTGTAAAGATTATTATAATTTTTGACACGGGTGACGTGTACGTCGCTGCTCTACGCCGCCGTTGCAGCACGTCGGCGGTAACACCGAAAACGAACGACATATATACGTATTAAACGCGGTCACGTTTTTTTCCGAGGGCGACACACGCGCGCGTGTGGGTGCGGCATCCCAATCTTCGTTAGCCTCCCCTCCCGTTCACGGGGAGATTACTACCGTCGTCGGTCGCGTGAACACGCGTCCATCCGATCCGCGGCGCGCGCGTTATCATCGTCCCCACCCGTACGAACCGTCCGAATGCAACGTGCGCGCGTCCACCGGTTCGGCGATGGCCGCCGACGCCGCAAGTGTGGTGCGGCAGGCAACTCGACAATCGTGGGACACGAGCGGACGTCGAACAACGCCACTCGCTGCAGAGCGCTCGGCCGCTCGTCTCGTCCGCGGCGACATTGCGAGCTTCAAAAAAAACATTCTCGTCCGATTTTTTTCTCCTCCTCGGTAATCTATCTCGGCTCCCCGCGAGCGTTCGCCTATTTTATTATTATTTTAACTAAATTTTCTCTTCGCAGGCACTGTCCCGAGTACACGAACCAACCAGCATGGCGGCGGCCATGCGCACTCCGCCCACGGAGGTCGTGCGGAAGGAGTGCGAACCGTTCGTGCTGTCGGACGCGCGCCTCGCCGCGCTGATGACCGACCTGGACCGCGACATCCGGACGGGGCTCAGCGAGGACGGCCACCCGCGGTCGTCCGTCAAGTGTTACGTGACGTACGTGCAGGACATGCCCAACGGCACGGAACGCGGCCAGTACCTGGCGCTGGACCTGGGTGGCACCAACTTCCGCGTGCTGTGCGTCTGGCTGGGCGAAGGCCCGCGGTCCGGTCGCACGGAGTCGCAGATCTTCCGGGTGCCGGCGCACTTGCAGACCGGCCGGGGCGACGACCTGTTCGATCACATCGCCCTGTGCCTGGCCGAGTTCGTCCGGGATCGTCGCATCGACAACCGACACGCGCTGCCGCTGGGGTTCACCTTCAGCTTCCCGCTCCGACAGGTGGGCCTGACGCGCGGCTACCTGAGCAGCTGGACCAAGGGGTTCGACTGCTCGGGCGTGGTGGACCAAGACGTGGTGCGGCTGTTGAAGGAGGCCATCGCGCGACGCGGCGACGTCAAGATCGACGTGTGCGGCATATTGAACGACACGACCGGCACGATCATGTCTTGCGCGTGGGATCACCCGAACACGCGGATCGGGCTGATCGTGGGCACGGGTTGCAACGCGTGTTACGTGGAGCGCGTGGAAAACGCCGAGATGTTCGACGGCGACGCGTCCAAGCCGCACGTGGTTATCAACACCGAGTGGGGCGCTTTTGGCGACGACGGCAAGCTGGACGCGGTGCGCACCGCGTTCGACCGGACGGTGGACGAAAACTCGCTGAACCCGACCAAACAGGTGTTCGAGAAACTCATCAGCGGCATGTACATCGGCGAGATTGTCCGACTGGTCATTGTGAAGCTGGCCGGCGAGAACCACTTGTTCGGCGGCAAGACGTCCGAGGAACTATTGACGGCCGGAACGTTTTGCACGTCTTACGTTTCCGAGATCGAGAGGTAATACAATATTTATATACAATATACGTACGTATACGGGCGGGCCATAAAGATATTTCCGGAAGGGGGATGCATTTTTAGAGACGCATTTGCAGTATTGTTTTTACAAATATGTATGTTTTTTTTTGTGTGTGAACACTTTTTATGGTATAAAAAACGCTCCGATTTTTTTACCGTTTCTTCTACGGACCGAGCTGGTATACTCTGCGGAGTTCGAGAGTTCAAAGTTGAAAAAGTAAGTTACAGTTGTGAAAATTTGGTTTTTACCGGGACGTGCCTATTATACTGGATAACTGAGCTCGTTCAGAATCGTTTTTTTTTTTTTTGAAGGCAAACCGCTATTTCCAAACCAGTGACCCGCCTAAAGGTGTAATAATACTCCGTCAAACTATTGTAACGCGACCTAGAGTGATTCCGGCATTTTTTAAAATTTTTACTCGACGTGTTTATAATATCTGTTCCGGGATTTTATAGAGCTTCCGATTTTCAGGGATGGGGTGTTATGTCCCCCGTAATACCCCGAAAGTATTTTCTCCGCTATCGTTTTACATAAAAGTCCTACGCTTACTAAAGTCGCTTTAAATTTGGTCGCTAAGCCCGAAAATTTCAATTGATTTCTGCCTACGCATTTATGTAGGAGGCACCTACAGAAAATCGACATGTCAATTCTTTGAGTACCTATAATACATAATTTCAGTATGACCCGTGTACGAGCTTTGTAATATTTATCGCCGTTGTGAATTGTGAAGTTATCAAACAAAAAAAACCCCCCGCAATCGATTATGCTAATGAGCACATCAGTATGCTATCGTGTACGCATCTCAAATCCATTATTAAAACGTTTCGTAGAAACGATAAACGTTTTTAACTGGTCGCGTATACGGTGGCAAAACAAAATCATTTTGTTATTTTATATCAACGGTTTGTACACGCAGTGTATCATATACGTCATATATTTTATAGGTATGTTTACATTTTAAACGTTTGTGTAAACCTGATGTATTATAGTAGTGTCTTCCCGTCAGCATTATATTTTGTTTTTTTTTTATTACTTTAAAACACTGTCGACAAAATAGTTTTCGTACAGCTATAAAATGTGTTGCTCTTATAATTCTAATAAATCGAACTGTGTGATTAACGCGTCTAATTAACTTACCCGTTTTGACGTCATAAAAAATGGCCAACGATTTCGATTATTTTCGGGCTAATTGTATAGCGTGTATATGAAGAATACTACGAAGTATTCAAAAATAAACTTTATAAAACAACTAACAAGTATAGGTATTATTTTATCTTTAAAAGTCAAAACTTTACCACACAAGAAAAGAGTTTTCTCTTATGTGCGTCTTTTCCAGTGCAGGCGTATACCATATAAAAGGCATCTAGAGTATCTAGGATCTTAAAATGCGGATAACATATTATAGGTTTGTTATTAAGAAGGGGAAGTTTTTTAGTGGAAGTCGATCATAATTATTTACACGCCGCTATATACCCCTGTTGAAATTCGAGCGTGTGTTTTCGTAACGCGTTCATGTAGCCCCCTGCCCAAAAGTGGGTTGAATTCGGTTAGAAGATTTTATACTCTGCTCACACACACTTATCATTCGGCGGGGACGATATTATTGTACATTTTTCTATATTTTTTTTTTTCATAGCGAACAGAAAGATAACGAAAAAATCATAAAAGTTTTGAGCATACTGGGAATCAACGACGCTTCTCCGCAGGACTGCGCCGATGTGCGATACATCTGCGAATGCGTGTCAACGCGGTCCGCGCACTTGGTGTCCGCCGGCCTTGCGGTTTTACTGAACAAAATGAACGAAACATCGGTGACCATTGGTGTGGACGGATCCGTGTTTCGGTTCCATCCGCACTTCCGTCGCATTATGTTGGAGAAAACGGCGCGTCTGACTCACCCCGATATCAAGTTTAAGTTGTCGCTGTCCAATGACGGCAGCGGCCGCGGAGCCGCGTTTGTGGCCGCGGTGGCCGTGAGGGACGCGCCACCGTCCTGCAGCAATGACGTCGCGTCCGGCCCGTGAAAAATTCGGCGATCCCGACGCACATTTTTTTTTTTCCTCGATAAATTTATCCATGATTTTTCAACGATACCTTACTGCGTCGCGCGATTGCCAGTCGAATATTGATACCTACTTTTTTACTTTTTTCCGTCAATATATTACTATAAATCTGCGAAAACTTTTAAATCGTTTCGCGTTTTAAATGTTTCTCAAAACTTTCCAATTTCAAAAACGAACGACCTTTACGAACGTACTTCGACACGTTATCGCGATCGTCGCATTTCACGAGCTGGGTGATGCACCTCCGATCGCTTAATATTTTGTAATCGTGTAACAATGATGTTTTATTACAATATAAAAATTTATAATGTTCTATTCGAACAGTGATTTAATATATATATATATATGTATATGAATATGTATGTAGTTTCAATTTTTAACTGTTTGCATAATTTACCAATTGTACAAATGATATATTATGTATGGTGTACAAAACACAAATTTTTAGACTTTATCAATACAAATACACGATTGTTTAAATAAATAAATACAGTTTATCTTAATATACCGTGTGTGTTTATAATGAACTTTTGATCCACGCTACTCATAATACGTTTATACAGGTATTCTATTTCAATACAGTTTACAGGCAATAGTTTTTGAGTTTTGACTATTTGTTATTATGTACTTACAAGCTGGTGCAGACGTACACAGTGGCGTACAAACGGTGTATAAAGGCTCAAACCAAACGCTTATATTGTCCAGTTTCTATGTTGTGTGTATAATAATAACAATTAGAGTCTTTGCAGTGAAAGTGTAACTTAAAACAAATAATACTATGATGTTTATCTTAGGAAAACTATACGTTTCACTTACTAAATCAATGAAATGTCGCGCGGTCTGAATAAAAGGTCATTTATATAAGAGGTCATATCCACTTTTGATCGTAGGCGTATCTACGTACTCAAAAGGAATGCTCTGGTTGAGCTAAGCTCAATAGTTGTATTTTATGTTGAGGGACTACCTGTATATGTTTTATAAGCTTTGCGCGTGCAAATTCCACAAATTTATGGGAGGCTATAACCTGTAAACACGGATTTGGGGGCTAACCTTCAACGCCCTCCTAATAACACCAATACTTTTAGTATTCAGTTTACACAAAATACCTCATTGAGCTAAAGCTGGGAATTTTTATATAACGATATAAAAAAAAATATTTATTCGATATTTACCATATTCAAAATATTTATGTGATGATTTATTATTGTTGGTTGCGAATCATAAGTAATCATAATTTTTACTAATTTGAAATTCCTATTTGATTTGACCGGTTTCGGAGAGGCGTCGATTCCGATTTTTTTTTTTTTAATTAGGGTTTGGTCTTGTTTTCTTGTTTTAATAGTGAAACACATACGTATATACCTTCTTATACAATAATTTTACGTGATATAAATTACCAAATATGTACATTGAAGTTCAGTAGGATAAATTCAATTTAGGTTTATGATTTTAAAGTAAGTTTTTATTCGTCTGAAACTGCAAAATTAATATTGGAGTTTTTGATAATCTTCTGTTTAACGCGTGTAATTTATGATGTACCTATACGTGACAGCTGCACATAGAAATATAGCTGGCTTGTTCAAATCAATATCAATAATAATTTACACGAGATCAAAAAAAGGCAATATTGACTTTGTTAATGGTCAGACATCATTACAACACAATACACAATTATAAATTTAATTGTAATAAATGCAACACACATAGTACAACAATTAGTTTTAATTATCAATATAAGTAATGATTAAACTTATGTAGTCAGAACCTTGACCGATTGACTCTTGATAGCATGTAAAATGAGTCATTCGTACAATTAACTTTTGTATACTAATTCCTAGAATATAGTATATTATGTTGGATAAATTGTTGCGTAAAACACTATATTACATTCTTTTTTAAATTTTTGGCCGGTTCTTAAAAATTTCTATCAACAGACAATGATAGTTATTTATTAAAAAAATATAAGTTTACTTTTTTGTGGATACCCTTGTGGTAAGTGTACATTTGAACTACTTGAACTATTTCGTGCGGGAAATTTTGGTTTTTGCCCTTTTCATACACAAAATAATCTACACAAGGCGAATAACTTATAAAATCAATGATTTTTAATATTAAACAAATCAAACGCACAAAACGAATATTTTGTTTATTCATAATTATGAAATTGACTATGCAAAATGTAAACAGCATCACCATCGGAATGAGTTAACCAGTCGTATTCAATATTTATACACCGATATAGCGGATTTTATGAATATTTATTATTATTTTTTGAATGAATATTTTATACTTCATATTATGCGGCATTCCATTGTTTATTATAGTTTTCATTTTAATTGTATTATTTAGTGATCCATGTGCAGTACATGACTCGTTTATTAAATTTTATAATCGGGAATAAAATGGAATGATAAGCGTGTTTTGGAGAAAACTAAAAAAACAGGTATATATTTCAAATATTTTTTTACCTGCTCTAAATAGCCGACTAGCCGACTAGCGAATAGTTGAACAAATTTAACTTTGAAAGAAATTATAATATACCATACAGAACGTTTAAATTGGTTTGCACGACAAACACAAAATGTGAAAGCGTTTTAAATATTGTGAGAGCTATTTTGGACAGTGTTTCTTACACAACGTAGTTAGTTTTTTTCTAAAAGCACTGAACTTAAAAATATAGTAACTGCGCTGGCAACACGTGTTGTTTAAAGTGTGCTGGATTATATTACATACATTTTACAAGATTGTATTTTTGTATTTATAAAAACTAGGGGGACGCTGGAGATATAAAGCTAAAAATGGAACAGATTCGGTTACATCACTAGGAACAAAACTTTGTCCAAAAAAAGTAGATTTTTACAAATCTCATAAAAACTAGGAATGATTATATATCTATACATATTTTATTCTTGATCGTTCTCGTTACAATACAGTTAGGTAATGCATTTTTGTCATTTACACTACATTATTTATAAGACTTCAATTTGGGAATGGATACAAATATTAATTTAATTTAATGAATTGTAACAAGTAGCGGTCTTCAATATTGTTTATAGTCTTTTATGATTTAAGGGTTTTCATTTAATCAATTTTACGGAAAGCTTGGTTATTAACATTAAATTTTAAAAATGTTATAAACATTGAATACTTTCATTGTAACATTTACATACGTACATTTACAATTATTTTCATCTTACTATTACTATTTATGACTGTGCTACCATAAAATGAATTTTGTCAGAGTATACTGTATAGTAAAAATTAATTTACACGGGACTAAAACAGAATGATTTTTTTTTTTACTTTTTTCAAAGCAGAGTTTTATCTTTATTTTTATTTTTATTTTTTTTTTTTTGCATTTAAACCGAAAGCAATAGCAGGAGGGATCTGCGTTAGCATTGCTACCCCTTTACTGAAGAATTTTATCTACTATATACGTTGAGTTTTTAAAATTTCAATATTAAGGATTTAAAATGTACACAATTTATTGTTTTTCAATTAAGTATTTTACATTTTTGAAAGCATAGTTATACAAAAAAAAAATAATAGCAATTAGATAGTTTCTTTTTAAAATAAAAATAAAAAATTTTCATTTAAAAACATGTTTTTTCGTGAATTCTGGGGAGTAGGTAGAAAGTCAAGTCCTCTTAACAATATTTTTTGTGCATAGAGCCAATTTATAGTGAACACTTTATAATGCGTTTTATAGTACTTAGTTTACCTATTTTGTAATAGTGTGTTATCGTAATCTTGTTTTCAGTTGCGGTTAAATAGGACATTTTGATAAAGTCTTATAGTTTTTTTATAATTATATATTATAATATACATTACATGTTATAATGCAAATTGAGTTCAATTAACTCTATAGCTTCTATTATACGCTGAAAAAATTAATGAACTAGAAAAGTTTTGGTTCATTTAGCAATAAAACATTATTACTTTAAGTGATATGAAATTCAATATTGAATACATATATCTCATTTTGTACATGCGTCATAATGTTTCAAAATTGAACAATCTAAATTCTAAGAAATCGCATATCATGCATAATTATACAAATGATATAATATAATTGTGTTCTCTCTATACCCCATCCACGCTTTATTCGCTTATTAATTGAAATAATGAACCCATCTGAGCGTTACACATTTGAATAGCTAATTAGATTCTAAAGTTTTTATGAGATTGGCTATTCTGCGATTTGAAAAAAAAAATTCGTAACCCACACTAATTTGTTATTTAAGAATTTAAATTAAAAAATGTTATGTGTGTAAGACAAAATTTGCTATCTGATAAAAAAAATTTCATAAAAATCTATCCAGCAGATTCTGGTACTTGGAAGCGTATAAAAAAAGTTTTGAAAAATGGTTTTAACTCAGCAAATAATGGTCCAAATGGTTTAAAATTTTCACACGTTATTTAAATTAATACTCTTTACATGTGGACACGTTTTTCGGAATTTCCGGACCATTTTTATTGTTAAATTTAGTTTTTAGGACGTAAACTAGACAATGAAATCGCTCATAATTGTATTTTCGAAAGCAATCATTCATCATTGCTTTCAGATATTAAATATTGCGTTTGAACCACAACTTCAAAACTCGCTACTCCGTCAAACTACCCATGCGACCTAGAGTGATCCCGTCTTTTTTTTAAATCGAAGTATGTACGAGTTTCTTGGTCTTTCTGGTGGTTTTCGTCCTTCAATCGCACCTTCTATTCATTATAGTGCGATGCAATTCCTCATCATGGCGTAGAACATGCCCCATTTTCATCGCTTTATGACATTAATATCATGGTTCTCGTTTCTCCAACTTTGGTCAGTACATTTTCATTTGTTACTCTTTCTGCCCAGTTAATTTTTTCCATTCGCGTCCAACACCACATTTCAAAAGCTTCAATAGGGATATTATTTCCGTTTCATTTACAACCCATGCGTCTTGCAGCCATGCTAAGCGACACTCCGCACAAAAGTGTTTTTAAAAATTTTCTTCTTCATTGCTCTGTTAATATTTTTCGAGGCCGAAATTCTCTTTTTCTTCGTAAAAGCAAGGCTGTCTATACCTGATTACCTACCCAAGTATTCAAAACTGGAAACTCGCAGGGTTATAGGTTGGTTTCCTAAATAAATGTATGTGTTTATAAATGTTTGTGACCAGCTCTTTTATGAAAAAAACTCATAAATAACACCCTCAAAAATGTACTCGAACCTCCGCTTATTTAGCGGTGGTTAATACTTTTACGACGGACCGTAGCACGTTTTTTGGTGGAAAATAAAATGACGCACAAAGCACTGCAGGACACGTCATTTCAATGCGGGTGGGTGTGTTATACATTGTTAGGTATACACCGTATGTATACATCAAGGCGCAGCACGACAACAACCACCGTCGGTATAGTATGGGAAGGGAACGACAATATAATAAATATTATACATATATACAATATTATATGTATAATATTATACATACATGGAAAAAAATAATATTATAGGAAAAACAGTGTTAGGGGACTCGTGTGACCGGTTTATATGGTATAATATACTGCAGTATATACCTATATATTTTATGGTGTTTTGGACGTGTTTCGTCGGGACACAAACGAGCAACACAGCCAGTACCCAAACGACATATTTTAAAGAGAAACAAAATACAAAATGTTACTCGTGTGGTTATTTGAAAAATACTTTGTGTTCAACTGTAGATGGACGACACTCGACACGTCTCGGCAGGACGAACAAAAAATTCTTTCGTTTTAAACGACACCTGGCTGATTTTTTATTACGTATTTTTATTTTTGTTTATTTTTGCTGCGAGAGAAAGTTTTCAGATTCTGTCCATGGCGGCTAACGACAACGATTGTTTCGTCCCAGTATACCTAAGTGGGTTGTTGGTAGGTCGTACGCTGTTTTAAAATCAACATCGGCTGAGCGCGAATAATTGAGAATATCTAAACTGTAAACAACTGTACAACTCGATAACCGTTAGTTTTGTCACCGAATTCGTTTGGAAAAAATTCTCGAGTATTCTGTTTCTGTTTATAACATAGGCGCTGTAAAATGTACGGTACCTACTATAAAAAAACTATAGTGGGTTTAATATATAAGTTATAACAACGATACAAGTATGCAAATGCGTATAACATAATTTCCGTTTCACGCAACAGTCCAATAACATTTAGAGCAGCCGGTATGAAACGGTGTCAGAGGTGAAACGTTCAATAATGATCAATATTATACGTACAAACGCTCGTTCTGATTGTAAAATATTTTGTGCTCTCCGGATTTTTTATTATTTTATCTACACCGGATGTGGGCAGCTGTGAATAGTACATTTAATTAAATTTATCTATATTATTTACTATATCTATAATATCCCCTCTTAAGTGGAACAACTTACAACCAACTAATACCGGGTCGCATGGACGTACATTTATCGGCTTCGTAAACCTAACCGTTCAATTACAGACCCGAAGGTCGAATTTTTACACCGTAAACCGTTTACCGACTAAATATTTTTTTCGTGCTACCAGCCAGGACGTGCTACATAGAATGGAGATTTCTACAAAAAAAAAAAAAAAATAACTATAATAATAAAATAATGATATATTTTTAAAAGGTTTCACTGCTGAAACACGTTAGGTATTACGCATCGTTCTTCTCGGGGCTTAATAAGCCAATACTTCTTAGAAGTAAAAAGGATTTTTCCGGTTAGGCAAGCCGTATGTCACGTCGTAGTTTGGTACAGCGATTACCCTGGGATTTGCGGTATTGGGGTTGACGAATTTCATGGAAATCGATTTTAAAACTCGTTTTTTTCCAACCCAAAATATTATAAAGTTCTCGGAGTACGATAAGCCGTCTTTGAGCAGACACCGTGACCTAGGCCATGTTATTTACAGAATAATTTGTTATTTTGCATTCAGATGTCATACTTGCAAAACAGTTATTCGGAATGTGTGTAAACCGTATTTAATTTTTATTTTTTGCATACGGTTGCAATCTACATAAGCGGGTGTTTTTTATTGACTGTTTTCAAGGGAACAAGACGTATTAGGACGATTCTAAACAGAAAAAATTATTAATCGAAAAATCTTAAGTGTGCAAAACTTTTTATTCTAGTTACAACTGAAATAGATATATTGTAAAAAATCTGTTTAGGATAAAAAAAAATGTTTACATTTGTTTTATCAAAAATCATGATTATTTTTTTCTGTTTGGTCAAAAAACGTTAAAAATATTTATAATATACTTAATCGAGTACAAAAAAAAAACAAACCCTACTTTAATATTGATTAGTGCGAACAGTTCGAACACTTTCCAAAAACTACAGCGTGTTACAGAAGTCGATAACCGATACCGACCGTGTTTCGCGTGGCTTCATGGCGCCGGGACCAAAACGTGACGTAAAATCTGTCGGCCCGTGACTCCGCATTGGCGCCAGCCGGCCACAATTAAACCGTCCGACCGTATGCCAGAAACACCGCCAAAATCGTTCCCCTACGTTATATTTTTATGGTTTTTCAATTTTAATAGCGTTAACTAGGTCAAAAATATTGGAGATGCACTGCAGGGGCCGGGGGCGTATCTAAACCCTGGAGAGAGTGAAATTTACTCTACCTATATAATATACAGGTAAACTAGAAATATATTTTTTTTTATTATTATAATGTAAATTGTATGGTTATGCGGGGGCGAAGTCACCCATCGCCCTCCTCAAATTCGCCCTTGGGGTGCGGTATAGTTTTGTATAAGAAAATGACGTGTGTGTTAAAACGTTATTATTATATATTTTTTTTAATTCGTTCTTTTGCTCGGCGAATTTTTCAATATGTGCCCGCATCCCGCAAAAACTTAGTTACGTCCGTTTTAGTTAAAACGCTATCGTACAATGTCAGTCAATACAATGCTACTTTGCTACCCAGGAGATCGGAATAAATTTGTTAGATTGCCGGGTAAATTTTGCGGCCCGCGGAGCTAGTCAAACTTCTTTGGCCAGTGTAGATACAATGTTTGTTGGCAGTAGCTCAAAAAATTGCACATGTAATAGGTACTAAGTACATACAGCTGCGTAACCACGCAATAATTATACCTTCTGCCGAAAGTCTTGAATTTCAATTGCTTACAATGTACCTATTTGTTTTATCTTATTATAAAATAAACGGTGACTGGATTAAGGCCGTTTGATAATAGTATGACTTTAGTTAACTAGTACAATAACTTGATGGACACTTCATTTTTTCCAGTTATCAACGAGCTATACAATATAATCTAAATAGAACACTGAAATGTTTGATGATTTGTATACTTTTTGTCATTTTCATATTTTGACGCAAGCTTTACAATACTGTGTGCGCTTTTATTTTTTATTAAAAAATTTTCGAAAATCGCTAAGCAAAATAATATTGTTTTTAACATAAAAAATTAAAAATCTATAGTAAAAATGTGTCGTATATTGACGATTCGTACAAACCCGATTTTTTATTCGTGACGCGCGTAAGAATAAATTTACTGTATCTGAAACTAACAGTTTCGAAAACATTTGCTTGTAATTTTCTAAAGCGTACTAAAAAAAAAAGTATAAGTAAATAATTTTTATGGTGCAATGTTGTGTAATTATTACTTAAATTGTGGTTCAAACAACTGTTGTTTTAATATATTGTTCTACCGATATTCAAGTTATATAAATAACTGTCCAAATAATTTGAAATTTCACTAAACGATAAACTAAATTTAATTTAACCTAAAATCACAAAAATAATACACTTTTTTAAAAGTAAAATAATTAAATTTAGTATAAACAGTCACAAGTGCTCATGTATAACTTTAGGACAAACTATATCTAGCGTTAGTAAACAGATTACTATATTTGCATTCTCCTAATTTATTTGAGCAATAGTTGTTCTATGTAGGAGGAAATAAAAGTACGTTTTGTGAATACGAATAATGACGAAAGAGACATAGGGAAATATCATAATATAGTTGAGGGGTTACGCATGAACATTTTTTTTTAACCTTTAAAAACGTTCTTGCACAGCACTATATGTTACTATATGTTATTATAATAATATTACAATCATCATTCGCGGTTGTATACTTTTTATTTATAAGATCAGAGCATCGCTGATCGCTGCAGTAACACCACGTGTATTTTTGTTTTTTTTATTTGAGTACAGGACTCGATAACTAAATGGGAACATTTTTTTTTTCACATCAAACTTTATTCGTCATTAAAAACAAAATAATAATATTTTATTTTATCAAATAACCGCGGTCCGTCCAAGGTGCGATTTCCGGTCCGTACAAGAAGATCCCACTATGATAAATATACTGTGCGTTCGGTGAGCGGATACATTATTTTTTTCGTTTTAAATTTACAGTGTGCGTCGACGGACGGCGTGTGGGCAAACGGAAAAAATAAAAAATAGAATCGTATTTAGGTTATATTAATTAAATCGTGTTTTAATGTAGAGTTACTCCGGTATAATATACAAAACCGTCTTCAAACACGAGGTATTTTTTTTTTATTTTCCCCCTGACGTCGGCCCATAAACTCCGAGCCGTTCCGAAAATAGTAAACCTGCAGCCTGTGTTTCGGCGATGCGCTCGCTCTTTCTTCCACGAGTGTTTTATTTCATTTTATATTTTGTACGACCAAAATACATAATACCATTTAGGCATACCGTGTAGGCCTGTACACACACACACGTGTGATCGGAATGCGGTTCCGATATTATTCGTTCACAATATACAGTAGGTATATGTATATGTATATTATATATTATAATATGTATACACTATATTATAATATAAACGCGCGTCCCTCCCCGATCGTTCTCGAGATAACGATTTATTTATTACACGTCATGTTATATACATATAGTTTTTGTATCCACATGTTCGGTACTGTACTGCAGCACGTTTAAAATATTTAAACACACATATATATGTGTATAATAAAATAATTCGTGTGTGGAGTTGCTTAAAAGCGCTCACACGTGTGTGCTGGACCCATGCGTCGTATATATTATTATATAGGTATGTATATGTTTTTTTCTATACAGGCGTAGGCATAATTTATTGATTCTCCGTATGTGTCTTCGGTCGGACCCGTCTAAACCGGTCCCACTCGAAATTCTTGTGCAGTTGTGCGTTTCCTTGCACCGCGCTGCGTGTACATTTATTATTTTAATTTATAGTAATGGGCCAGCCAACACAACGATTTTCGGGACCGAAGACGGCATGAGCATTATAATATAGTGTACATTGAATTCGGAGAACAAAATAATAAAAACGAGATACCAAATAATAATATATAGGTGTATGTTATTTTGTCCGGTTGAACAGCCGCAGATTTTCTTGTAAAACTTAAAACGGGGCGTCATAATAACGTTCGGGTGATAGGGATCAGGGGGTGCTTAGCCCCAAATAGACGATTTTTCAAAATAATTTCAAAAAATAAAAATAGACCCCCGAAAATTTATTCAAATCCTACGGGTTGAAAACACGCGATCGTGCAGATATTTTTTTTAACACTACGCTATGTATTGAACATCATGTTATAACAAATATAGTAGGATATATTATTTTCTGAAATAATATTGTACTCAACGCAGTGTGACGGTCGAATTTCACGCTTGTATTTTCCGAGGTGCAAATCGTGTATAACCGAGAGAAGACACGGCAAAACAGAAAAAATTAAACATAAAACAGAATGTATAAGTAACTTTACACGTAACAAACCAATAACAACGTATTAATGTATACAACGAAAATTGTATTTAAGACCCAGGCCACGGTCAAGACTTGGTCGCTTATAATTTATCATTTTATAATCAGGTTCTCCGTCTGTATAGGTACAGTTTCGCCAGTCGAAACGAGTTATCGTCTACAATGGCTATAATTGTTCACCGCGTGGACAAAGGGGGGATTCTGACATCCCCCATGTGCGCGTTTAGTAATTTTGCACTTGCCTTGTTTCGTATTTGCTCCGTTCAACTGGTCAAGCGATTCCCTCGTATTACGCCCTCGCGGAACCTCGAAACCAGGGATTCTCAACACTGGTATTGTATATTTTGAAGTTTTGTTCTTGTATGGCTTTCCACCGTTTTTCCACATTTATTTTCTTGTTTCATTCGAAGGACTTTAGTAGTTTAAATAATAGTGATTGTGGGTTCTCCTCAATAGGTACCTACGTTATTATCGGCCACTCTACAATCTAAATTAACATAATATTTTCTCACCGCTATAGTTTTTAATGTATTTCGCATGCGGTTAAATTTTTTCACTCGCGTCATCATCATTCATTTGCGTGATACAAAATAAGCCGACTCAGTGTTTATAATACCAGCCACTACTGCAGATTGGGTAGGTATATAAAATTAGTAACGTTAAAAGTATACCTACGTATATATTATACTTACTACCTACGTAATTACTTAAAAAAAAAATTAATTTTTTTATGGAATAAAAAAAATGCTCTGTTTTAGGTGGTAGGCAATATTAATTTATTATGTAGACTCAATGACCGCTTCTCTGGGCGAGATCTTAATAATTGTGGATCGTGGTTTAAATATATCTGCTCTGTATTGCGAGAGCACCTTTTTTTTTTTTTTTTAAATCTTGACTTAAACATGCAACAACCGTATGGAAAACATTATTTAATTTACCACGTGTTGTAAAATATTTTATTTAGAATTTATTCGTATTTTTAGCGCTGCACGAAAAGCCACTGTTGGACGTGATTGAAATATGACATTTCATATTGAGTGTAACGTATATGCACAATTTGAAGAGCTGAAATTGAAATGTTTTAGTGGCCAACATGGATAAAGCCGCTTAAAATAAAAAAATTTTCAGAGTATTTTTTTCCTAAAAAGTTGGGTGCGCTTAAGACTAACCAGGGTAGATAATCCTCCCCCTCCCCCTATAGCCTACACCCGAATTGCGTTTATATGGAGTGTAAAAGGTTAAACCTACAGTTTTGCGTTATACAAAAATAAATTAAAATTTGACCGCAGCATTGGTGTATTATGTACCTTAAGTTGAGATAATTTTTGCGGATGCTTATTGTTTATACGTTTTACTCTAAATCTCTCCCCCACACTGACTCCGACAAAAAGAATTCTCCGACAATTTTAATTAAATACAATTTTGAATTTATCATTGGAACCTACATGGAAAATCACTTTAGTATTCGTTAACATTTCACACGTGAAAAAACACGTGTGTGTGTGTGTAGATTATTATCATATAAATCGAACCGGCATTGACTGCGTACGTATTATAATTTATAATACACGGTACCCGAACAGAAAAGAATAAAAAAAAAAAACGAATATCATTAAAATAAAGAAAATAAAACACGTTCGGCGTCCTCGCGGAAAGCGTTCAAAGTGCATCGTCCGTTGTTGACCTGTTGTACCTGTTGTCTATACAACAAAAAAAAAAAACGACGACGAGTCAACGAGCGTCTAAATAATTATAATATTGTATAGCCCGGTCGAGTATTAAATTACCTTATTATGCGAAAACGAATAAATCGTTTGTAATATGTAAGTCCTATATGTGTATATTATGTGTACACCGCAACATATGCCGTATCTGTCCGCCCATTAGAGACCCGGGGGCCTACCTACCTATATATGGATGCGACGATGCGATGGTAGCTTAAAAGTTTAATTTCTCCTGTTACATTATTCTAATTGATTTCGAAATCGCCCGGCGTGAGAACATAAACTCATAAAAAATAAAAAAAAAAACTAACGGAAACGAAAACTGCCTGTCGCCTTACATGGTTATCAAGTCCACGGCGTCCGGCCGTTCACCTATACGCTATACCTGCAGCAGCCAGATGACATTCGTTTAATGAAGTATGAAACGCATACGAAATATGCACGTAAACATGTTATTGTGGTCGGTATAAATTATAATATTAAGGTTATCACCAGCGGCGTTTTTTTTCCGTCTCATAGTATTCAATCTTACGCGGTACCTGCCTATACATTTTAATATATCCTATACGTAACCGACTCAATGAGAAAAAAAAACATACGTAGGTACTTAAATCTACTTGTAATTTGTATTTCTTTACATTTTTTTTTAATTACACGTAGTCCAGACTCGTGAAAATCACCTGTACCTATATCATTTGCAATCATGATCGTAAAGGCATAAAGTATTGTGGGCCGTACGTCGCAGAGTCGATTGCACCAGAAATGTCGAGGGGTTTTGTTTTTTCGTGCGAAAATTCAAACTCAACTGATCGACTTCAATAGTGCTTACTAACTCGTGTTTATGTTACCTCTACATTTGTTTGGATGACTTAATTAACTTCAGTTTAGACAAATCATCGGGAGCGAATTTTGAAATGTTTAACGGTAGGGGCACAACAAACAAAAAAAATCAGCGATTTTCGGGGTGGAATAGGTCTAAGGTCACTGATTTGAGTGAGTCAGATGGTCTAAACAATAGGTATATAAGTAAATTAATCAGTACCCATATTAAATTGTATTTATAGTTAATAAATTATTGCCTTCATAAAACGATTCTAAATTATTTCGCAATTGAGTGCATACTGAAAAAAAATTGTTCCAATTCTGTTTGTAAGTCAGTTTCCTAACAAACTGCGAGAACGTCAAGTCATTCGGAGCATTTTTTTAAATTTACAACACTTATAACAAGTATTGCTTCAAAATAATAAAGTTTTAGATAAAAAATTATGGACTCAAGTGTAATACATGAAAAAGGATGAGAAAAGCAAACAAATCGAAAAATAATAATCAACCGATTTATTGATTAGGTATTAAAACATAAATATTCGATTGCAATGTTGCACGGAAAAATTTAGTTAAAAATACGGTTTATGCGGTGGGCACGGGCCCCTTGTGCTCCTGCAAATCATTTACTTACCCAGCTTTGAGTCTTGTGAGTTGAGTAATTATTTTAATATACCTAAACGTAATATTATAATATAGTGGGCTATAAAATTCCCGTAACCTATCATTGTCAACCAAAAGAGTTTGTGAAAATATTATTATTTTACGTGTACGAGCTATCTTAGATCTATCTTAAACCGTGGTTTGAGCTGACAAGCGTATTTTTGATGAATAAAAGTTACTCATAATATTATACATATTAGGTAAGTACATTGTTTGATACAAATATATTGCAATCATTTTTGCTAATTCTGTGTTCATTTCATTAATACTGTAAACCATTCTACAAGTAAGTACATAAAAAACATAAATGGTCATTAAATAACACTTGATTCCAAAATGGTTCTGATTCGTACAAAAAAATTTTCACTACATCACAAAAATACTTTTTATGACTTATTGAATCGTTATACTTAATGTCTTAAACGTATTAGACGTTGAAAATCATAGTTTAATACAATTCACCTATACAAAAGTACGATATCCCTCAAAAACCACTAATACCAAATCGTTCTTTTTAGAACAGTGTTTCTTTAAGAGTTTTAAGATTTTATACCCAAAATTTCATACAACATAATAAAACACTGGAAATATTAACAAACTCAATAATTTCAATGTTCTATAATGCTATGTTTCGCTCAAAAGTTAAAGTCAATTACAATAATTGTTACCTCATAGATAATATAAATATACCTACAATTTTTACCTAATCTATACATATCAATTAATAAGAAATGGTTTATAAATTTTTGTTTTTTTTTTTTAGTTTAGGGTCATGAATAAAAAAATAAGCTATTTTTCAATGGACTTTTTCATCAAAGTAACATAATACATCTAATTATTAATTATCGAAGGTTTTGTCTGAGCAATTATTTTACCCGGAATAAAGTCAATTTGTGAATAGAAAAACATAAATAGAAGAAAAATCATCGTCATAATAAAAGCATATTATACTTATACTATATGTCATTTTCTACGCTTAGAATAGAAAAAAACTTTTTATATGTCTTTTTAATTGATGTATGTAGATTGTAGGTACTTATGTAATTTTCATATGTCTTAAAACATAATGTTATACAGTTGTGAAACTATAAGTCATACGGCTTTAACCTTAATATGATTTAGCCATAATATGTTATTTTCATCAAACATAGTGTTTTAACCATTAAGTTGTTTTTTTTATTATGTTTTATCTTTTATACAAAATGAGATAAATATTATTAAAACTAGGTTGCAAAACATATTTCAGAAAAACGCTTAATTACTTATTTTACTAAGTACGTACATTTGACCCCGAGTGATTTTTATGAATATTTTTTAGTAATACAAAGATCATTTTAATAGATCGTATTAATAGATCTATTGATCGTATATCTGCTGTATGTAACCGTCTCAATAATCTAAATAATTTTGATTTTTTTGCCCATTGTTAATTTTTTGTATTGTAATTTGTAGTGTTATTTAATCTTAAATGTATTATTTATTTGCTATTACTGTCTAATTTAAATTATTATGTACTGTACTTGAGCCCTCGGGCGTTTATTTAATAAATAATAAATAAAAATAAATAAATAAATAGATAACCATAACAATAATTTGGGACAAAGGTCGCGTGATAAAAAAAAATTATAAACTTAACTATAAAATGTCTATTACTTAAGTATTTTAAGTCCTCATTTTTATTTTCTCTTGTAAATATCTATACATATAACTACAATACAATATATTGAATTTAACCAATTATTATTTTTATTCATTAGTTTTCAACTCATTCTAATACATACCTATTTTCCAGGAACCACCTGTATGCCTCAGGATCAATTCTATTTACCCGTTTGTCGTAACTCGGAATAATTACCTATTCTAAATTTGCCCCTTTAGAACGCTAGATGCGTTCAGTAAATATTTCGCATTAAGGCCACAGTACGCAAATGTTACGTTTAGTTATTATTAATCTATTGTTACTTGTTATTATTTTTTTTTTTTTTGTAAAAAGCCGTCTGTCCTTAATATTAATACAATATAATATGATGTATTAAATAAAATAAAAAATAAAAATACCAAAACAACTTTTCAACTTCTAAACGATTGGGATGTAGGCTCTTACTATAGCTGCTAAGAGATATTTGATATTATGTTTCTTATACCTAGGTTAATAATCATTCTAAATTTGAAATTATTTCAAGTTTAAAAACTAAAACTATACTTTTATATTTTTAGATGATGCAACGGTGCTTACTACAACGAATAAAACGTTAGAGGTTCTTATTAAAGGCAGTTTACTCTTGAAACAATCAGTCAATCTAAAAACTATCTATTAAAAATTGGTAATTAGGTAAATTAAAACTTGTACTAAAAACAACGTCAAGTTTGGACTACAACCTGTGCCCGTCCGTTAGGAATTTCTAAATGTAGAAAACGGGCGTCTTTCAAAATGTGGTACTCGCGGTGACTCACACACACACCCTATTTTGATAAAATCAATATTCTGAAACCATTGCGTATAATGTATAATTTGCACGACAAACCCATGAGACAGGTTTCAAATCTAACATCCTATATTATTTTATTTTATTTTGATACTGCTAATGTAAAGTTTTTATAATATTTTAATAGTTATGAATACTACTTATTTAATAATAAACTATTAAAGATGTTTCAGTAGATAAGTATTATTCTAATAGTATAACTACAAATATTTATTTTTAATAGTTAAATATTGGGCTTTTTGTATTATAATTACTTAACTACTAAATACTCCCTAGTAGTTTGTTGAAAAAAACTGCACAGACATTTTTGTAGTTTTTTTTTTTCTTTTAGTTTCCAAAAGTTACTCAGGGTTATTGGATCAATGTTCGAGTATTATTCGACTTTATACATAAATTGTATGGTCAATCACCTACAATATTATGTATTACATAATTATAATAGTTACGAGAAATCGGTAAAGATAAGTGTTGATTAAAGCTGGTACACAATATGTTTGTTAAATTTCCTGTATAGCTCCTTTATACCTATGTACTTACATATGAACTTTGAACAATTTATAAAAGGACTTTGTAACCTTGTGTAGATATTTGTTAATATTTGAATAACAACTAAATGTTTACATGAAAGTATTTTTTTTTAAAACAGTTGAAAAATTATGAAAAGACTAAATTATAATGTTATACTATAATTTATAATATTATAATAACTATACCTAATGTAGTTAAATTTTTCAGTTCATCTATAGTCAGGTACGTATATAATATGGGAAAGTAATTGTTTTCATGTTTGTTATTTTTCAACATTGTTAGTAAGGTGTTAATTGATGTATTAATTGTTGTAATTTGTAGTTCAAAATATTGCACAAAAATCACTTGTATAAAAATAATATAATAACACACATGTATGACATAGGCACTAAAGGGTAACAATTTATTTATAAGTATTTTACAAAAAAAAAAAAAAAAAAAAATACAGTAACTGTATTTGTAACTGTTATGCAACCAAGTAAATATTTTGACCTCGTTTTAAGTTTTTAATAGCTGGAATCTTATTCCTCAAACAGGTTTCGTCATTATTGGAATATAGGTATCTATTGTACTCAAAATGTCTGGTACTGGTAATTATTGAACATTCAATTAATCATTATGAGTTTATTGATAGGTTATATATATATATACATATTGAATTTGCTTTTAGATTTATTTACAATTTGAATAAAAATGTATACATAAGATATTTAAAATGGAAACACTGCAGTAGTAGCTAACATTGGTAATAAGAACTAAGGGGCATAAGCGTAAGTAAGTCAAAATTTTTACGATTGAGAGTTGAGACAATATATTTGTTCAATAAACATTTATTTAACACGGAATGGTACAGTGTTCAGACAAAAAATAATCGATTCCGTGCCAGATGTCTATATATTAGTAATTGCTTTTATTGATCAAGGTCATATTATAATATAGCAGAACTACGCAACCACGTACAGTTTTAAGACTTCTATGATCGTAATGGTGAAACGTGAATGTATCTAATTAGATTGATTTACTATACCCGGAATCATTGCACATGGTCTACACTACTATAACTACGATACTAAAAAACATCGATTTAAAATTAAAACATTTATTACAGATGAAACAGGAAATGAATAATTTTTTGTGCTACTGATTACTGGAATCACTATATACACACAAACTATTATTATATACCAACACAATTTGTTGTTAGTTGTAATCAGTGGTTTTCATAATATTATAATTGAAATAAAATGCAATTTTAATATAATGATTTCAGTAAGTATACGTACTTCAGACTTCAAACTTCTAGACCCCAGTTTACGGCGAAAATGAATTATACTTGCACATCTGGTAAATTGTATTTAAAAAGCGGTATTGAAAATATGTAGAATTTTATGTTTCAGGAATATTTCAACGCTTTTAAACTTAGTACACGTTATTCTCTAGGTGTAGTAATATGGACTCTAATTAAGGAGTTTAGGCAAATTGTATTGCTTCCACATTTCAAAATATAATTACATGGGAATATGGGTCCAAAAGGATAGGTTTCTGTTGAATGACTTCCAAAATTTAATTTTCCTACAATACTAATCTGGGTTTTCTACTATTTATCGGGAGCCTAAGTCTCCAGTAAAATTACCATAAACTTGAGCGCCGTTTTCCTGAATATTCAACTGTACTAAGATAAAATAATGAAACCGTGATATAAAGAAATCACAACGTGTTCTTTTCTATATGATGGTAAAGTCCATTTTATAAATATTAATATTTGAAGACGTGAATTTTTCCCGCAAAATGGTTTTTGGGAGGTAGTACGGCGTAAATTTTAAAAATATTTGTTAAGGTCTACGTACCTTAGGCTTCCACAATTCAAAACCGTTTAAGTACCCTAAGGTTACGCGTCCTTTACAATCGTTCTTACATAAAAAAAGTTCTTGTACAAACGGGGAGAGATGAATACGTATTATTCATCATCGTTTTATATTTAATTGTAAATAAAAAAAAAAAAGTAATTTTAGGTCGGGTGGAAAGCTTATAGCGACTTTGCTTTGGGTGGATCAAAAGTTTTAAGTTTAAAGTAATTATTCTATACCTAAGCAATGGATGGCATTAAAAAATTACGAATATGCAGAGCAAATTCAAATGAGTCAAATACTCATCAAGTTCCCAACTTCAACGTTTTACACTTAAGTTTAATTTTTTTTTTTAATTTTTCGATTACATTTTAAATTGATCCATTCTAATAGTAAACATCATGTAAAAACGTCAAGGAATTAATTTCAATGACGTTTGTAGGTTTGTTAGTTTTACGTCCCACCCTGCCTATAACAATTACATGCAAAAATGTCAATAGCATATATTCAAAATTGTTGTCGGTGTTGAATCACGATTCGGAGTATAATGAAAAATTTAAATAAAAGCTTCAAATAAATAGTCTAATCAAGCTACGAAGTGCCTAAGTTTATTATGTAGCGCAGGGACGGATCTAGAAAATATTTTCGGGGGGGGCCCGATCAAAATATTTTAAATTATACCCTCAGTCCCTTATGAAATTTCATATTGCATTTCTGCGCACAAGTATCAGTTTATAGTTATTAAAAAGGTATAATATGAGCAGTTTACATACTCCATGTCTACAGTTACCTAAAGAAAAGTACTATGTGTTGCGTATTGTGCAACATCATATAAAATACGTGCTACTGTTTGAGATGATTGGGTTTACATTTATTGAATATGGATGTATGAGTAGTCATTTTGATCTTTGAACAATGATCTTTGAACAATGAAAATGTCGTTTGTATCGTGTTCTTCTTTAATTCACTAAAAAATATGATGATTCTTTATAATTAATTCTCTTTATTTGTTGAAGCGTAGTTTTTCTTGCGATTGATTGAAATAAGTTACATGCAAAAACAGTTGGGCATTTACAAAGTGATGTCTATTCGTCTTTTTTTTTTCACCAAAATATCCAGTACTTGATCACTAGTTACTGGAATATTGCGATGAATATTGAGTAACGCCAGCCCATTCTCTCAACTGATCGTAAATTGTATATTCATATTTGTTTTTTTTTTCATTTCAAAATTTCGGGGGGGGCCCGGAACCCCCTTTCCCCCCCTCTGGATCCGTCCTTGATGTAGCGTCATATACGTGAATTTTGGATAGCTCATTCTACTCGCAAAAGTGACGACGGCATTTCACACAATACGGAGCAACATTTTTGTAAATACTTCGGTTTTCGGATCGTAACTCAAATAATTGATCAAAATTTCAAAATAAGCTCATATACGAGATTGTATAGTACCACCTTGGGTTCAAGGTCCATACTTCCCTTTATTATTGCGGTACGACGTTTAAATATATTGCACCATTCGTCCGACTCGAAAAAGTGTTTCCAGAAAAACTACCAACAAGAGAAAAAAATCGTCGTAAACGTACCGCGCTCCGCTCAAAATCTAAAAAAACGATCGAAACGCGATAGAAACGCATAAAACAATATTAATTTGCCCTCGTGCGCCGCTCTGCGATTTCTATTCCGTCGCGGTGGCATTTAAATCGATTACGCGGTCTTTACATCGTTATAATAATTATTGTTACAATATATTTAGTTATTAATATTTTTCTCTCCTTTCTCCTTAAAAACCATTGTAAAAACCCCTTATGTACATAACTATATAATCCAATAACATTTAATTTGTAAGCTAATAACCTTGTTGTTGATGCTGTACCAATAAAAAAAAAAAAAAAAAAAAAAATAATTATAATTATTATTATAATTATTATTATTATTATAATTATAATTAACTGTCTCGAAAATAACACTCATTCCGGGCGAGCTGATTATCTTCGCGTTCTTTGCGCAACGGATGGGATTTCGTGTGTGAGGTATGCGCCGCGTATTCAACAAAAACCGGAACGGAATAACGTTCTCGGGCGGAAGAAACCGGAAACTCGGAAAAAACCGATTTTCTCACAAGATGTGCGTTTAACAGATTTTTTTTTTTTTATTATTAAAAGTTTCCGTTTGTCCCCTTGGACGTCGGTCGCTCTATTTCATAACATTACACCTACGTGCTAAAAAAAAAAAAAAGAAATACGTAGGTGTATAGAATATTACATTGCGAAACGCCCGGTTCCAAAGCGGTAACTGTTATATGAAAAAAAAAAAAAACTGGTCGACTTTATTGTAAAAAATAATAAAATTGTATTAGGTATTAGAAAAAAGTAGTCGGCCGTTGAACGTCAAACGCGGATGTACCCGGAACGTTTCGCAACGGCGCGTTTTACCGTTACTTAATATTGCATTACACGACATGTATTCCTACTACATAATTTTAATAACAAACAGTTAGACAACTACGCAATACGTATTGTTGTTGTTGTTGCTCGTTACGCGACCGCGGTCGTATCCGCTATACGCGCCGGCGCGGTTTAGTTACTCCCGCTGGTCTGATTCATCTCATTGGCCGCTTTCCGACCCTCCTGGACGTGGAGGGGCCCCACAAAACGATACAGCTGCTGCGCGACTGCAGCTATCCTAGCTCGAAACTGTCGTGCAATTACGCTCACGCGCTTCCGAATAGTCGAGTTGAACGGCCCCAAGGAGCAGCTTGCCGGCTCCGTGCACACTGTCTTCTGAACATTTTACTCGTCCGACATATTATACATTATTATACATAGAGAAGCTGCGCCATGGTCTTGAACTACAAAGAGGTCCCGTTGGTGCCAATCGAGCAGCTGTCCAACGAAGAGCTGAAAACCGAGCTGGCCATCGCGAACGAAAAGCTCCAAACACTCGACCACGCCGGCGGACTCATGGCCGTAAGTATAGTGTTATAAGTACAGTATAATGAGTAATCCGGGGGGGGGGTTTGGGAGACCTTTTGCAAAGAATTTTTTTCTAAAGGGCGGGCGAGGAAAAGAGTTTTTTATTTTAGTTTTTTAAATTGTTTATTAGGTACGCAAAGGAATTATCCAGTCGGTGACGACTGCTCTGGAAAAATTTACAGCGGCAAAAAATTATCAATTGATCAATGTAGAAAACTCCTCCTGTAGTACGGTAGTTTTTGGATTCGCATGGCAACAATCCCTGGCCCTCCTAACAGTTTTGCCAACGTTGGCGTTCCAAAAGGGTAAACCTATCGGATCCTTTTAAATTTTTTAGACGCGCAAACACAGCGTTCCCGCTTTGAATTACCAATAACATGTTCTTTAACGTTTTCAATTTGTATGGCTTAAAACAGTTTTAATTCATAAAATGTGAGTTGGACAATTTTTGTCTCGTGTATACTTACAGACCACAGTTCACATCTCAAACAGTCCTATGTGGCTGCCCCTCATTAATTGAAATTGCGTCGATTGTATTTTAACAAGCAATTAAGAAAAATTCATTGGCACACGTATGATCCGATGAGCTCAAAAGTTCCAGGCCAATATTTTACTAGCTAAATTGTTTAAATCTTGATCAATTAGTTTACTCAATGTGTTACAATCAAATTATCTTTATTGTTTCATAAATGGAATGTATATTGTTTATAAAGAAAATCACCTAAACAAAAATGCAATTAAATATTCATGCTAATCATTAGGATTTCACTGAAGATATTTGATTCAACACACACAATGTTGTCTGTAATTGACCTGTTTACCTTCAACGTGGTCTTCTAAGATCGTGAAAATATATAACACTGCCTGATAATAAAATTTTTGATGTACAGATTACACAACCTAAAGCTGAATTGAAAACAGTAACATTGTTACCCCGGGTATTTTTGTTTTCAGGATTTTCTACAAATTTCTAAAGAAAACTACTGGAAAAGATTAGAATCTAATCCTCATGGTAAACAGAAGCTGTTGGAAGACATTTTTGAAAAGATCATTGAAGGCGAAGAGTCTGTTCTACAGTTTAACTCACTGATGAAAGACATTGTTACTCTTTTACCCGATTTACAGAATGTAGTAAAATATTTTTAAAGTTGTAATATGTTGATATTATACCAAAGTTTCAATTAAATTTTTGTACTCAACTATACAAGTACCTAATTGTTGTCTGATTCATTCGAATACTGTTTATCGCTTGATTTTCGCTAAATATTTGTTTTTTCGTGAATAATTTATGTTTGTTTATAATTAGTTAAATATTACCTATACGTTTCAAATTTATAAAATGTGTAAAATGAAAATATTGGAATGATTTATTTGTAGTAACATTAGAATATAAACAAACGCTTATCTTATTATTTGTTTCTCATATTTTTTATCATTTGACTTTTAACACAATTGGAAATGTAATACCTACCTACTGAAAAAACAGATAAGTGTTGTATAATAAACATAATTTATGGTCCTTAATTGGCTGTGTGTACTCAGTTGGCAATCCTTACACTATATAGATGGTTTAAAGTAAGCATAAAAAAATGTTTTATTGTGTACATTGTTGCTAGTCTACTAAAATATTAGTGACGCATATTCTTAAATTTCACATACTCGGGTTTAACATATTCTACTCTGTCATGGACCGAGTAAAAAAAAAACTAGAAAACTATTTTTAAATTTAAACTTTAGTTTTTATTGGTTGTCACATGAGAGCAAATTATACATTGTTAATAATAAATTAACTTATGTAACGTTAAGCTGTTGGTACAATGAATACATTTTTAAGTAGCCAACGCAGACAACTCAAACAAAGTCCAAAATCCATTTTAGGTACAGTAAATTGTATTAAGCATTTATATTTTCTTTTAGTCTGTGAAAAAAATGGTACAACAAATGTTATGCATAATGAAAGACTAAGCAGATAGATACATACGATTTTGAAATTGATTGCCTAAAAGTGCTTTTAGACCATAAATTGACCATAAATTATTAATATTGTTTTAATTATAAGTTATACAACGTTTTTAATTTCATTATGTTATAATCAGTGACTAATTAAATTAGAAACTTTCCAAGTCAATTAAGAATAATCTTAGGGCTATATAAATAAAGAAAAATAATAGTTAAGTAAAGCCTAAATTTTAAAAGTAGTTGAGTAACACCAATATACATTTAAACATAGGGACATATATGTTTGCAAACATAAATCTTAGTTGCTAAACATAAGAACATTGTTTATTTTACATCTTAAAAAATGAAATAACTGAATAAAATGAACACATTGTTTAACTTAGAATAGAATATTACAACTTTAAAAGCCTCATAAAAATGTATATTAAAATTATTTGATTTATTAAGTGGCGTATATAAAATTTTTATTATAAATCAATATGTTTTACACTTAATTTATATTTAAGTCTTGTGTTGAAAACATTTTTTGTCAGTTAGAAGAGCACTCCTCCCTCCCATAAATATGCCACAGAACTTGTTGGTAGTAGTAAATATAACATAAAACTGTATATTATACGGCATTGTCAAACGACTGATTTGGAAAAGAATTACTTATTTGAGGTGTTGTCTCTTGACATTTAAACTTTTGGACTCTTTCCTCTATTATAAACAAAATTCCACTAATGTAAAGAATAATGATGCCCACAACACCAATGTAGTAACTCCATCCGACATATTTATGCTCCCATTGGGGCATCCAAGTTCTACTGTTTCCGTGTATTCCAAAAATCACTAAAGAAATGGTACCACATATAGCTGAAACAGAATTCAATTGAAATGTTTTTAACATATTTGTATATAATACAATATAATAATTATATTAATTGTTGCAACACAAAATATTCAACAAAGAGAAAACAAATTGCAAGATCATTCAACAATAATAATAAATGATTGATAACGGACAGAGCCGAGTTCCTTTTATTGAGTAATTAAGAGAAAATTAGAAAACAATAAAATTATAAAAATATATAATAGTAAATAACATGAGATAAAAAAATAAAACTGTGTAATAAAACTGTGTATAAAAATGTGCCACAGTCATACTCTGTTCTGTTCTGTCAACCGCTCAACACTACAAGCCATATAACATGGTTGGTCTCATACCAGTGTCGCAAATAAACCTGATAGAACCCCAAACTAAAACAATTTTTTTAAAAAAACTATGTTGAAAAATTTAATAAAAATGAGAGATTGGAGGCCTCAAAATCCATTGACCTTTGACCGAGGAATTGCCTCCGGCTGTCCCTGTGGTTTTTTTGGCACTCTCACACCCCTGTAAAACTTACCTTTTAGTCTTATATGAATTATCTTATCACATAAAACTCTGTTATTATGTTAGTGATGCATACAATTTGTGAAGAACAAAAGAAAAAAATCAACTTAAAAAATGCATCAAACTACGGTACTTTTTATTCTTTACTCATTTAAACATTCATAATTGAGTTAAATAAAAAAAAACTACTCAGCAATCAAACTATCAGTTACCTACATGTACGTAATATTTATTATTAATTATCGTTTTTGGCTAATTAGGTGACTCAGTATTCAGTAAAATTTAATAATCAAATGAGATGTCAGATGAGAGTAACTTAAATATTAGAAATTTAAATGGACCCATGTTGTGTGTGTACATAAATAAATAAATATACTACCTGAACCCAATTCAAATCTCCAAAGTGTATACAGGATTTGAATAAGCCGTTCGGCTGATGCGTTGACATACATATAACTCAGAGTGAAAAACAACCCCATCGCAGTTAAAATAACACAACCAGTAAATAGTACCTGAGTTGAACTGTAAAAACCTAAAAAAAAAAACCAAAAAATGTTATTGTGCTCGCAGAAATCTATGTAATATTTACACTACAGTAAATGACAACTACATACTTTTAAATATAATATCGTGGATGATGTACTGTTTTTCTTCAAACACCCAATGACAGTTTACAAATTTTGTATCGTACCAATGTCGCGGATCTTCCAAAACTTTAAAACACACTACCCACAGGCCTGTAACGAAAATACAGCTTAGATAGTCCAGATTATAAATTATTACTCATTTTTGCATACTGTAAGAGAGGATGGTAACTTTTCTCTTTCATGGGTAAATTTGCATCAATATTTTTTTTTTTTTTTTATCGTTAATTTTTGTTTATTTTAATTAACCTATACAACTCACGAATGTAAAATTATTAAAAGCACTCTTATTTCTGACAGTATTCTACCTACCTTAATTTCAAAGCATTTTTGTTTTTTTAATATTTAACAACATCAGTACTACAATTCTGTTTTAAAATCCAGGTATCTATGTCTTTGAGATAACGAACATGCACTAATTAAGCGTGAAAAAATAGGTGACCTTCGTGCATAATTTTACACACGTATCGGTTGACTTAAATTTAAATTTTAAGAACTAAACATTTGAATGACCTTCAGCCAATTACTTTACGCTGGGCGTGATACATTCCAACATAGTTGATTATTTATGATGTCCCAATGCGTTTTAGTTATAGGTGAAAAATAATACACATCGTCAATGAATAACTTAAATTTATAAGATGCATGAAAAACTTCAAACGCTCTAAAATAACATAAATTGCACGTTTGTGCAGTGATTATTAAAGTCACGTTGTGTTAGTTTATAAGTTGGAAAAAAAAGCATACAATTTTGAGCTAAGTAACCCTCGTTTCATGTAGGCACGTACGTTATAAGTGTAGAAACACGACGTTAAAACTTCAATCTCGGCTAAAATCCGTAATTAACTAAAAGTATACTGGGACATTAAAAAGGAACTTTTCGCGCGATAACTAGGGGTAAGGGAAGGTCGCGCACCAAACTTCCTCGTTCGCTTTTCCTAAAAACAACCCCTCCCATTCCACCGCAACAGGTAGGTAAACCTGCGGTAAAACGACAATTCAAAACAATATCTGTTCGCAAAACGATCGGCGAGTGTTCGCGGGCATAATGATATGATATTATATAGCTTACCGATTCGCTCGATTTTCGGATCTTCATCTTTGTCGTCCGTGACGATCCAATTTTTTGTCGTAAACGCCAACAGCACCGCGCACGTTCCCAAAACCGTCAGGAACGCGGCCGTCAGACCGTTCCGGGATTTGACCGTAGCCATTCGAAACGTACGGACTCGAGTGTTGCGTTTTTAAAACAGACGGCGAACGATGAATTTCGCGGGACTTTCACTCCAGAGTGATCGACAGACGTGTTTCGACAACAGAACGACCGCGGACAGATTTTGTTTACGAGATCGCCGTTCGCGGCAATATCACAGAATATATAGGTATAATATATCAATATCAACAAGTGTTTCCAGTGTGGACAACGCTGGCCGCACCGTTTTTCCCGCTTCTTACAAAATGTTATTTCTGTAGGCGTCCGTTTGTTTCGTGTTGTTTTTTTTTTTTTTTGTACCTAACCTGATATATTCCACTATGGGCTACGGCCCAAGATTCCCCCCTCCGCCGTATACGCCACTGAATCCAGTGACCGCCGTGGTTGGCCCTCGCATCACAATCTCTAATGATATTATGGTTTATGCTTTTTTTTTTTTTTTTTTTTTTTATTTATGATAAGGCTTCAACAGCTTAGGTTATTAGCCTGTAGAAAGTTATTACAATGAAAAAATTTGAATATTTACAACTTATTGTTTAAATGTATGAGATAAAAGAATTTGTATATAGCTTCTGTGTTTTCTTCGCTGAGGGCAAGTTGGAGAGAAGATGAATCTTTGAATGTTTTATGCTTTTATGCCCATGAAAAAACGAAACGTTTTTTTAAAAAAAAAAAAAAAAAAAAAAAAAAATAGTCGGAATCACTTTAGGTCACTTTAGTTGTATGAGTTATAGCCACCACTATTTTAATGATTTTTATTTAGTTATTAGTAATTTATGTTAAAACATTTTCTACATTTTTCTTCTTTTAAAATGTATAGCCGAAAAACCATAAATTTTTTTTTTACATAATCTTCTCATATTATTGTACAAAAAATGTTCAAATAATAAGTTTAACAATAATTAATTATGAACATCCACAGGCTACAGTACAGCTGGCGGGCGGCTGCATGATAATATTTAAAATACTCTACTGTTGGATTACATGCATTTTACCATTATTATTCAATTGCAGTATATTCAAAATACATGAATACATAACGTGACCATATATTTTTTTCTTCAAAGCGGGACACCTTTAAATTTTAATAAGAAAACCACACCATATTGCGAAAAATAACAATTTTTTTATTGGAAAAATGGCAACAGAAAAACGGAACTAATATATTAAAAAATATAATAATAATAATAATAAATAATAATGTAAAAATAAATAATAAAGTATATTATTCGGCTGGTTTATATTTGTCAGATCCACAAATCTGCTTCAAAGTAGCCTGTTTGGTTTGTATGTAAGAATGGAACTCTTGACATGATTTGTTGATGTTACCCTTTGTTATAAGCGTGAACAGTGCCGGATTACCCACAAGGCGGAGTAGGCGCCCGCCTTGGGGCCCTACTCATTTAAGGGGCCCCGTGAAAACGAAAAACCACAATTTTGTTAAAGATTTATGTAAAAAATAATTTTGTTGGGGCCCAAAATTTTAATTGCCTAGGGGCCCACCAATGTTTAATCCGGCACTGAGCGTGAATGATTATAATTGGAATATTCGATATAAAATGAGTTTGAAAATGTGAGTGTCACAGTAAATTTTGCACAGGGCTTCGCCGGCATAGAACTATCGAAAATTCTATTTTCTATTGTTTACATTGAGATAGCGCGTGATTTCACATTTTACAATGGAAGTCAATGGGGATCAGGTTTTTCGGTGATTATTCCTCCGTGGTAGGTCCGATTTTTTCATGCGTTCCCTTACGACAACCACCATTCTACACTCTATCATCGTGCCAAGTTTGATTAAAATCGATCAAACCGTCTAGGAGGAGTACAGTCACAAACGAAAGACACGAGTTGCCTAAGATTGAGCTTCGCTTCGCTCCGCTCAATATATATATATATATATATTACGTAGTTATACTATACGTCTATACAGTATAAATGTATAAATAATGTATGATTGTGATTTGTGATCAATAAATACTTACCATCGACTTTTCTTAAAGCGGGACATTTTTAGGTTCTTTGGGGACAGCGGGACACTTAGCTCGAAAGCGGGACTGTCCCGCCCAAAGCGGGACGTATGGTCACGTTATGAATACACCAACTATGAACCAATGTTTGACGTTTAAATATAGGTTAAATCCACGTTAAGTATTTAAAAGATCAATATTTTCAATAATTAATAACAATAATGAATTACATTATATTATAATACATTACTATAGTACTGGTTACTGGATGCGTATTTATACTCTTTTTTTGTCGACACTTAGAATATGATGAACACAGCCCGTAAGTATTGTTGTATTAAGCAATAATATTAAATTCATAGTTGTGTCTTTTTGTAATTGGAGCACAGGAAGTATTGACCAACATATATATACTACATAGGCATTTTCAATTTATCATCATTTTGTCGGACACGCGCGAACAATTTTAGCATGTAAGCAATAAGTATTATATTATATTATAAGATAGGATATAAAAGAGAGATGTACGAATAATAAAGAGGGCACTTAGGCAGTGGTCGTGTGACTCGACTACTGCTGAAGGCTTATATTTTCTAAAGTGTATTATTGTATTTTGTTGTGTGTTTATGTCTATACGTACGATTTGATCGGCGTATACGACAGTATATAGGTATAATGTTGACGTCAAGAACCTGTGTGAAAATTTACCGAGGGTAATATCGATAAATCATTTTAAAATATTTTTTAAATTCTAACATACCTAAACAGTTTTATTTTAAAGTTGAAATAAACGAACGTATATCATCAACTATATAGGTATATTTTACTTTTCTACGAAGGCAACGTGTTATTTAACTTATATAATATTATTTTTGATGTTTATGAGTTATGACGCCATTTATACTCGTATACCTGAGGTTACCGAACGTTGACCCACAAACGAAATTATCCTATCCGACCTACAGATGAGATGAAAAAACTTGTACGAGCCAAACAAAAGCAACTTTAGTGTATCATAATTGTGTACGATATAAACACTTTAAATTGTATCCAAAGTCTAATCGTCCACGCCTGATAGCGAAATTTGTTTTTTACGTATATTTGATAAACTTAGCTGTAATAAAATATATAGTGTTGGTGTATAAACTATAAAATATTAAATGGCCAATATTCAACTCTTTTTTTCATACATGCGATACGAGGGCAAAGATCGATGGGCATTGCCTATACCCAGTTGTGAAATTAGAATAATACATTGTAAGTTAAACATTTTATAAAATATTAACTTGATTGCGAGTTAATTTATTCATTTACTGCAACTAATTCATTAACGTCGGTTCAGTCACGACATTTTATGTGTAAAAACCCCAAAACGCGACGGCACACTTTTTGAGAAAGGTTTAACTCGAGCGGATTTTAGTAATTTTTTTTTTTATTCAAAAATAGGAAGTAATTTTTTAGGGCGCTCGTTGATTTTATAATTTCATTCAAATATACCTAATATAATAAACTGAAGTTTACAAAATTTGTAAAATCTTGAAATTAAATCTTTTCATTTCCTAGAAAATTAATTAAAAAATCGAAAAACAAGTGTTCAACTGAAAATTTTTTTATTTTATTGAAACGCGTTTTATTGTAAATGAATTCTACAAAATCATTCAGCAACGTATATTTTAAAACGATTTGGACAAAAATGAATCAATAATAATTTAGGTGTTAAATTGTTGATAAAGTTATATCACGTTATTATTGCGTTTTAATTATGGATATTGTGTGTATATTTTGCGGTACAAACCTCTCAAAACATACTTGCAAACGTTCTTGTATAATACGTATTTTATAACCACGCATTATCTTAACTTTACTTTGCTGTTGAATATTTGTACTACCCAATCAAGTTGATATTTTTTTTGTGCAAATCTACATTATTTTATACTTATTGTAATTTCGATTCCAATGCTTTTAAATTATTTTTGAAAATGTGTGTTATCCAAAAATGGATTATTTTAAAAAGACGAAATTTCTCATATCATGCAACCAATGTAACACAAGAGTTTATAAGTCATCTAACTATTTATATGTGTATTGTATACAAATATATGACGTCCGACTATACGTTTACCAATTGCATTTTTGTTAAAAATAGAAACTTATTAATTTTTGTCTTTTTTCAGTTAGATTTTAGTTTTTGTACTTAATTGATTTTTATTTCACACTTTTTAGTCGAAATTGGTCTTCTACGAGGGAACATTAAAAGGCCCTTTAAATGATGTAAGCAATGAATAATATATTTGAATAATATAAACAACTTTTGTTACTGCAACGCATTTATTTGGTCTAGACGATTAGAAAATATTAACTATTAATAATTATAGTAATCAATTTACACGGTAAATTGCAATAATAATTTTTTTTGTAAAAACTAAACTAACAAAATTCTAACGAATTTTCAAACATCACATTTGTTGAAATCGGTCCATTATTTTGGTCTTTACTAGGAAACATACCCACAGACATACATACCTAAACATTCAACCTAAACACATGTGTGTGTGTGTGTAATTTGAATGGTTTGTTCACCATCACATGGCTTGTAACATTTCATAATAATTATCTTATATCTAACTTTTGGGGACATGCGTAATTTTATTTGCAGAAGTATATTTTTGGGGGACTCGGGTTTCACACGCGTGTGTATAAATAATCACATTTTATGCGAACGTTTATTTACATGTTTATAATTTTAATAGGTGCAAGTTTAAGTTGTAAATATAAGCTTATTTGTCCAAGTGTTCAGGCCATCGTTGGTGTAAGACGCGTAATAAAATGATGTTTGCTTTTCCATTTTATTTCGCCAATTTCGTGATTATGTACAATAAGCAATGCCAACTAATAGGTAGATGATTTATGAGGCAGCTGGTTCAAGATTGTTAAATTTTAATAATTCCAAGACACTACTAAGCAACACATAGATATATAGGTAACAATATTATTTGTTCACCGTGCTATGCACCAAGACCCTTATATTATACTTCTGATTTAACCTGTTCTAGGAGTGTGTAAAAAGTACATTCAATTTATTTGAAAAATGTTTGGATAAGAATTATCGCCAAAAACAATAACAAAATAATACAGACGAGAGTAAATTTCTAAATAAAAATTAATCGATCATCAAAACTGTTGATGATAGCATTCAGGAAAATATTTTGTGGACCTTTTCGTTTGTGTAAAAATTGTAAATTTGCGAATATAGAGTTTAAAATGTTTAAATGTATATTGTTTGCGAAAATTTTGAATCATTCGGATCACTTTTGAAAACGATGATTCATTTCGTTTTGAATAATGACTAAAAACTAATCAACGCTTCAAAAAACACTTTAAACAATTTCCATATTGAGCCAATCACCTATATTTAAAGTTAAGAGGAATCATTTGTAATTTCTACTAGGTAGGTAGGTTCCAAAACTTACATTTTTAGTCTTGGTTTTCTTATTGTAACTTTTTTAATTTTTTACACTTAAATCTTAGACTCCCTCAAAGTACCATGTGACTCCATAAACCTATCAGAAAAGTTACTCACTTTAAAAATCTGAGCGTCATTGAAGAAGTTTTCGTGATAAAATATTATAGTGGTAAGAAAAACTAATACATTTTTTGCTACACTCAGAATTTAAAATTGAAAATAGACCACCCTGTAAATAGTTATTGTAGATACATGGCACGATATGTATATTTTAAGTATCTACTTATACCTACAATAAATTATTTAGTATAGATTATGGACACAACTTGGGGAGCTAAATATACGAAAATAGGCCCACTATAATTTTAACACTAATTTTGTAAATATCGCGCCAATATGTAGTAGAATAATAAATATAATGTTATCAATTACGAGTTTTTTAGTATATAAAAACGATGACAATCGGATGCATTTTTAAAATGTTCAAACGTTTTATTATTACTCGTATTTATTATATTATGTGGCCGTCAATATGGTTATAAATTATTTGTATTAATTTCCATTTAAGTTATCACTTATAATGATTACAACGTAAATTATAATAGTTGCGTGTACAAATTAAACAGCTATAATCCGATATTGTCCTAATTGTTTTGTACGCCAAGTACGCGTATACTGCGATACAAAATTATTATATTTCAGTGATTAACAGATACAATAAATTACAGTATGAATAATTAATATAAACACTAGAAATCTTATAATGTAATATAATTATTGCATTTGATACACATTAAAATGGACGCATTATAATAAACGATCCGTGTGGTATAATGTACGTTCTGTATGTTAGTAAATCGTCGCCAGTCGAGAGTGTCACAATAAATTCTAGTGTTGTGCGGATTAAAAAAATGTCTGACTTAAATTATTAATAGTAAATAGGAGGATATTTTGTCACGTATTATTTTAATTAATTATTATTATTATTATTTTTTTTTTTTTTTTGTTCATACGGCTGTAAAAAGTCGTCGGGATATCGAAAATATCGTAGGCCTACGGGCTGCAAGAAAAAAAATATCAATACAAGTAGGTAGGTAAGTATATATATATATATACCTACTATATCAATTAGTCAAAGTGCTTATTCGTTGCAGTAAAACTACAAAGTGTACAATGTGATGACGTTACGTCAATTTACAGCAGTAAATTATTTGTTAAAAAACAAAAGTTCAAAACACTTTTGAGCTTTACAAGTATTCGTAATTAATTGGTAATTTTATACTGACGCGGGTACCAACTCGTTTGTATGATAAACATTTACATTAGAATCACTCTATTTTTATTAATATTCAAATTCAAATAACATTTATACAATCTTACGAAGTACCTATAGTAAGTAAACACTTTCGTTAGATAAATTCTATAATCTATTCATGGTAATACGAGATTAGAAACAACAAAGATATGGTACAATATTACTTTTTTTTTTTTTCAATATTCTGTTTAGTTTTCGAGTTACAGACCAAAAAACTGTAAAATTTTGTTTGTTCATCAAGTATTGTTTTTTGGCAATAACTCACCTTCTCAAACTGTTTAAATTAAAATTTATTATTTACTAAGAGATTTCACACGTTATTAGAATATGAGTAAATTACAAATACGAAACAAATTTCATAGGATTTAAAAACAATTTTTTTTTTTTTTGACATAAACTAACAATTTGAAATTTTAATTATTTGCGATTATTTTCGTTTCATAAGATCGAAAATGTTTTTTACATTTAAAATTTGAAATTTGAATTTTAAAAATTAAATTTAAAAATCAACAACATGCGTGTTAATCTTCCAAAAACAAACAAATTAAAAATAGATTTATAAAGTTATAATTTATAAATTATAAGTTTATATAATTACAATAGATTTTTAAAATTTGCACAGAAACCATAAATTATGAATTTTTGAATTTGATATTTTTCGCAGATTATGTTTGATAAAAGCTTTAGCTCTCTGAAGACTCGTACCTTGCGCTTGAATACGAGTAGAACTTTTCAATTTTTTTTTTTCAGAACATTATACGAGGATCAAACATGATCGGAAATTCGTTCTCGTCTCGAAGTCTTTTATTTGTTGTCATATTGGTACGTATAAATACATGCACATAAAATGACAAAATAGCATATACTCAGATTATATATACATTACAATAAATATAAGTACAAACATTCAACAATCGGCAACTATTACGTTCCAAAAGAAAGGAAAAAATGTGAAAACGTATAATTTATTATTTCAAGTAAATAATACGTTAGAATAGAATTTGTCGTGTAGATATACCAGCAGGCAGCAGCAATAATTAATCAATAATAGCTATTATTTTCAACATTGTTTACGATAATAGTTAAGCTTGTCGCTGCATTCACGACGTTAAATTTTGTTGTATGTGTCATAAATTGAATACCTAATTTCTTACGCAAAGTTCACTCATCTGTTATGTTTATATTATGTATCCCGTACGTCGTAATTAAATATGTACTTATCACAAAATTGTAGTCAATTTGCATAACGCGATAATTATTGTATATTGTTCAAACTATTATTAAAAACGTTTAATCACCGTCCGTAAATCACTGCAACTATCTGCGTAAAAAACACGTCCTGTGTTGTGTGCAACTGTCAAGATGTAATTATTTTAATTTTTGAGTAATTTTATGGCTATTTATTAAACATTTTATGATTCATAAAGTCCAGTCACCCATTTGCATCCCAACGCATTATGTTTATCCCTATTGCGCCCCTATGCATATCTAATATCCTCTGATCACAAGCGGCTTTTGCGCGAAAAATGATGCTTATACAAACGGTTTGTCAAACTGGTCTTACGTTCTCTGTAAATCCGTCGATTTTCGTCGCAACAGCATAAAAATAGACAAGACTCGCTCGTACTTTAGCATTTGCCGCGTTTACGTATAAGGCGTTACTATTAAGTATATTTAATTGACTTGGGTGTTTTAAATCACTATAGGTATGTGATCGCACTTACCAAAAACACAGTATGTGTATATTTGTTATAATATATACGTGTGTAGTTGAAATTAAAAATTAAAAATGATTTAAAAAAAATATTTATAAATGTTGAGTAGGTACATTACATTGCAAATATTTGTTTGGTAAATCTTAAAATATGTTTATTTTAATTATGTTTCATGTATAAAACGTAAAAGTGGGTAAGCACTATAATGATAATCATAATTGACTAATAGTAGTTTCAAACTCTGGAGAAGAGAGTGTAAATATTTTTTTTTACTACAAAAAACTGATTTTCATAAATGTTGTTTTTCATTGTTGTATGCATTCATTCTTGGGCAGCTTGAAAAAGTTTTGGGAGGACCTCCCAGCCATCGGCGTTACTTGCACCCATGATAATAATTGTGTGTGCAGTGTTTTACAGTGACATTTTTCTAAAAAAATATGTGTTTGAAAAAAAAGTGCACGTGAATAACGGCAACCGCGAGTGGGTTACCGGCCATTTGTAAACAATAAATTTAAAATTTCGAGGAGGGCTGCTGCCGCGTTCCATACCTTACTCCTATATAATACACGCGCCACTGTTCACCAACTTTGTTTTCTTTTTTCACCTCACTCTGTTCATTAATTTCGACCCAAATTTTCCGCTCAAAGTTCGAAAGCGTACGATTATGTTTATAACTTTTACGTAGGCGTTTGCTTGCAACGCGTCGACACCCGAAAGTGAAGTGAAAACGGACTGTTCACCGCACAAGACGTGTCGGTCGTGTACGACGAACACTCAGTGTAGTTGGTCGCTGAACCTACAGTCGTGTGTACGGACACACGGAAACACGGACCGGGATTCCGCGAACTTGGTGGTCCGCATCGAAGCCCACTGTCCGAGGTTTACCGTCGACCACAAATCGGTCATAGGCGATTCCTATCGTCACATAATCAAGGTAATAAATAGTCATCAGCAAATTTTAATACGTTCTGACGGGGTCCGGGAATGTTGCGTTTTAGGTGTAGTGGAGGAAAGGATAGGTGAGCTTTGGCTTTGAATTTTTTATGTTAGTGTACGGCTTCCGTAATATAATCTCAGACCTGAAACTTTTACACAATGTTTATACTGATAACATACTAGTTCGATACGACTTTCAAATGTATTTCAATCGTTTTTTAAGCAGCTAAGAATAGAACTTTGAAATTTTCGAAAATTACCGTTTTGTTGTTGTTTTCGCTCAATAAAAAGTATACCCGTAGATAGTAGATACCTAAGTATGAGACGTATAGTGATCGCGGTTTATTTTTTTAACGTACGACGAGTGCTCCGATCTTTTCACGCAGTATTCTTTATAGGACGTGGATTTTTTTCCCTGCCCCTCCTCAAAAATAATTTCTCAGGACGACCCGCCGTTTTCTATGTATAAATTATGTATAAGTAGTTTGTCCGAAGTTTGCACAGTGTCTATTGCGAGGTCCTTGCACTTACTAGGTGAAAAACGACCTGAAAGGATTCACGGCGTTCCTGCGGGACGCCTGCACGATAGCGTGCAATTTCGGCGAATTCTCGTCTCCGGGCCACGTGATCGGCGACAATAAGATCGAATGCGCCGCCGTGACCCGCTACGAACTGGAACCGCCACGAATGGTGGCGACGACGACTATCGACGGCGCCGCGCCGTCTAGCATCCATCACTGTCACGTTACGTTTAACGGCACCATCCTGCGTCTGGACGACGACTCGGATTACTATTTCTCGTTCTTCGACCAGAACCGCGACTGCGGCGGCGCGAATGGCACGGACAGCGAATGCGTCGCGTGCACCTGGTCCACGGACCGCGTGGTACAACACCTGAGACGGTGTTCCATCGCGAACCGGTGCACCGGCCCGGTCGAGTGGTACGACGCACGCGCCGCGGACGACTTTGCCGCGCTGGCGGCCCGAGAGGACGGCGGCCGGGAAAACGGATCCGTACCGATCGCGTGCTCCGCGGCCAGCGTGTTGTCGGTGGAACCGCTGTCCGCGCCGTGGGCGGGCGGCGTGACGGTGAAGATCACGGTGAACAACCACCACATCCTGGCCGAAAACCGGACGGTGGCCGTCACGCTGGCCGGCCGATACTGCGCGTACCCGCAAATGACGGGCGACACGATCGCGTGCACCGTCGCGCCGACAGCGCGGACGGACGAGCCGTCCCAGGGCCCGGTGGTCGTGTCGTACGGCGGCAATGGCCACCACACGTTCACGGTCGCGTCCACGCAGCGCTTCCAGTTCGTCATGCCCGAGGTGCTGGACGTCAGCCCCAGGTGCGGCCCGCTGGAGGGCGGAACCGTACTTACGGTTGTCGGCAAAAACCTGAACACCGGAAGCACGGTACACGTTTCGCTGGGCGAGAACCGCACGTGCCGTCTGATCGAACAACAGGAGAACCGCATCTTGTGCGTTACGGGGCCCGCGACCGAGCCCGGCTACAGCGAGGCGAGTGTATTTAAAATTATATTACATTAAAAGCGATTCGATTACGTAGTATTATCACCGACGACGTTACACTTTAGTGTGGTAGTTCGAATTTTATGAGGGAGAATGCAATTTTTTATAAACGATATTGTTATTATTATTATTATTTTTTAGCCGAAAACCTGCAAGTACTATATATGTATACACAAATGATATTATATACATAATGTTGTATTATATAGGTGAGCGTCATGTTCGACAAGTCGCTCAGCCGGACCGCCGCGGGCCAACTGTTCACGTACACGGCCAAGCCCGCTCTGGCCCGGGGCCAGCGGCTGGGCGGAATCGCTTCCGGCGGCACCACCGTGCCGGTACTGGGCACCGCGTTCTCGTGCGTGCAGAACGCGTCGTTCTACGTCGAACTGACAAGTGGACAGCGGTGGTACTCGGCATGCCGCGTGCGGACCGACACGTCCATGGTGTGCCGGTCACCGGAGCTGACCAACGCGTCGCTGTCCGCCGACGCGAGGCCGACGCCGCTCAAATTCGGCGTTCGCGCGTACGTGGTGGACCGCGAACACGACCTGTGTTCTGCGGCCGGCGACGCGTTCGACGTGTACGCGGACCCGGTGTTTGACAGCTTCGAGATCGCCAACGGTTCTGTGGTGATCGCGGGCGTAGGCGTGCTGCCGGACCACGGTTACCGTCCGGAAGACGTGGCCGTGCGGTTCCCGTCGAACGCGGACGCCGAGTGCGCGGTCACGTCGGTGGACCGCGAGCGAATCGTGTGCGTGGCGTCGGCGCCCGGGGTCGTGCACAAACTCCGCGAGATCGTCGTCACTGTCGGCGACAAGTTCGTGTCGATCGTCGACTGGAAGACTGGCACGTACGACGGTTACAAATTGTTCAGCGCGCTGAGCGGCTCCGTGCTGTTGACCGGCATCGTGTTGCTGTGTTTGCGGACGCTCCGACAGGCCAACGTCGGCGGCCGCGCGACGCTCTTCGAGATGAAAATGTCGGATCGGCACAAAAACATCGCCATGTGAATCCGTCGTTAACACAATAATATTATTATTATGTTGCTAACATGCACCGACATCAATCAAAATGTGCTCTGAATAATATTCCCTTAAAAACTGATCAAATATGGTAAAAAAAATGCTAAAATCCAATAGAAAGATCCCGCTTCCTTAAAATATACTACTTTTATATTATATGCTAATTGTTTAATTATAAATATATTTTATATTGTTAATATTTGTGTTAGTTATTGTTTGTGCTTTCACATACCCCTATTTACCGAAACAAAGTACCGCGGCGACGCTTGTTCAATATGTAATAATAAAAAAAAAAAAAAAAATACAAATTGTTAATTTCAAAGTTCAATATACAATAATTGGCTCGAAAATTATTGCGAAGAAATTTTTAGAAAGTTTGAACTTTGTCCAATCTGATTTCTCGTAAACATTTCAATTAAATTATTTTAAAATTACTGTTTAAAAAAATAATTATCGAAATTACAAAATAACAATGCACAATCGAGCCTATACCTAATAGATAATACCTAAAAAAAAAAATTATTGAAAATATCTACTTATAACCTACTTAGGCCATTTTGGGCCAATGAAATCGATTCTTTTGAAATGATCAGAGAAATTATACTACGCCAAAAAATGATAATTTAAAAAAAAACATAAATGTAAATTGTATACATTCTTCACTAGAATTTAAAAAAAAAATCATGGGGGGTTTAAACACCCAAAACCCTTCCATGGCTACGCCACTGATTACTGATAATATTATACAACTCAAAACAATAATAATATACAATTTGATGCTGTCGAATTTTTTTTTTTTTCAAAAAAAAAATATAATTATTATGAAAAACAATTTGAACCAAAACCTAACTGGAACTGATTAAATCGAAAAAGTTCCTGTCCAGGTAAGTAATATGAAAAAAATTAGTGGGTTGTACGCGTAAATAGTTGATAGTTTAATAGTCTTCAAAATTTACATTTTAACATAAGTACGGCAGTTGTCCAAAAAATGATGACAACCGATAGTCTGCAAGAGTACCAACTTTGAAAAAAAAATAATTACTACCAATATAACCTAATAGCCTAAAACCTATTGCATCCAATCCATAGAGTAATATTACTCTATGCTTCCACCGATAAATAGGTACTCTAAAATATTAAAATCCTGATGTCTTATGTTAGATTCAAAAAAGTTTTGTTATAACTGTTTAATAAAACATTTACAATAGCTAATATTATTTAAATGTATATTTAAAATATTTGCCGACAAAATCATGTTATACTTGCAAAAGAACCTACATGTGTAGGCATAGTGACTACATAGCAGGGTAGATGAAACAATAATAGCACATTATGCACTAAAAATGTTAAAAAAAAAATCTAAACTGTAACATTGGAACTGGTCGTTACACGCGTAAACAGAATGGAATGTGCTTCCAATGCACAATTGCTTGCTACCACAAGCATTAATGTTAAATGAGTTTTGTTATTTGACATTTGTTTTAATGTATCAACATTACATATATTTTTATTTTATGAAAATCAATTATGTTAGGTAAGTTTGTGTTTTACCTTCAGTGGATCACAGGGGTTCATAGAATCTATTCCGTCACAAGGGGTAAACGTTTTTCATAAATTTAATAACTTGTTATTTGTGTATTTTTGTTAAATTTTTAAGAAATTGAAAGTATTGCTTGGATTTATTTTTAAGTTTTATGCTAGGTATGTTTTAAATAATTTATTGTCACTTTTATTTTTATCCCAATATTATTATTATAATAATCAAAGTTGACAGTGCACACTTGTCATTTTTATTTGTTACATGACTGTACTAAATGGGAGAAATTATATTTTTAGCCTTGCCCCTTTGATAATTTGGTTCTATAAATTGTCTATTATTAACCAAATTTAACCTACTTACAGAAAAACACTTGTCAAAAACGGTAAAAATTTGCCTAGTTATAATCACGATTCAAATGCTAGTATGAAATATGTTATCATTGGAAAAATTTAATTTTATCTAATTTATACTAATAAAAAATCAGAAGCTTTATGAAGTCTAAGAACTCATTAATCATAACATTCAAATAAAACTTAGAGAGGGTAAATGTTTACCCATCACAACCAACTGAAGGTTAAATAAACTTATAAGTAATAACAAATAGTTGTATTCTATAAATAATTCTATCATAGAAATCGATTACATTTATTTTATTTTCAAATTTCTTGCATACATTTTGCCTTAAAATATAAAGTACATTATTTACTTATATATTGGCTATTTATATATACTTTAAACATTCGTTTCAAAGTAAATACATGTAATTAATATTATGTAGGACACCAGATTATGCATTGTTTCAATCAAATAACGTTTATCAAAAGATGATATTTTGATATTACAACTTAACTAAATATACTTTTATCAATAGTTATAAATGCTTAAGAATAAACTTGATTTTGCTTGTGTATTAAAAAAAAAAAAATTGCTGTTGGATGCTTTAAGCTAATAGGAATTACTGACTATATGAGTGTAGACACATCCCATATTTTGATTATGCGATCTTGACCAACTGTTACAAGACATTTTCGTTCCAAATCCAATGTTATTGACAAAACACTGTGTTTTGCATCATGAAATGAAGCCAAAGGGGTACGACTATAAAAATCAATACATTACTATGAATTTGATTGTTTAAATTTAATTTTGTTTTAAATCATCTTACTTTATATTTTCACTGCAAAATTTACAAACGCGCACAGGAAGTTCAAATCCCATCAATGGTATAGTAGACTGATTTTGGCTGCATTTATCGCAAAGTGCCCGGCCACATGCTCTACAATGATGTTGTCTAGATCCAAACTGTTTTCGTTCGAAAATACCAGTGATGTTCCATAAAAATGGCCGACTACAAGACTCACAATTATCTGACTCAGCCCATGGAGGTGTCTATACAATATACAAAGACAAAATTAGTTTTGTAGAAAAATACAACTTTTTTTTAATAAATGTTCATTTTATAATCAAAACAAAACAAATCTGAGGATCAGAATACATTCCTCTACTCTTCACTGTTAAGTTAATTTTTTTTTTTTTTTTTAGTAGCTCAATAGAGATCAAGATTTAACATATTGGAGACCTAAAATAAATGAAAAAATGAGCCTAAACCCCAATTGTGAATGTTGCTAATAATAAACAAACAATAAACAGTTTTTTTTATAAGTAAAATATAACATATAACTTGAATATTATTTTTTATATAAATAGTGTAATATGCAACCGTCGCATTGTAGTCAATTTGAGGGAAATATTACATAAACATTGTCTTTCCTATTACAGAATAAGGTCCTGTCAAACAAGTATTGTGTTCAAAACATTATTAAAACGGCCAAAAGTTTGTTTATCCAATTTCAAATGAGCAGACTGGTACAACTTACTTTTTTTTGCAAAATTTAACAAATTGTATTTAAGATTAATAGAACATACTTCCTTTCTATCAGCATTAAAGTCCCAAAATACTAAAACTGAATCTTCACCAGCCGATATTAACTGATTTTTAGGTAAAGCATATGCCAAGGATGTAACTCTATTACTAGAAAAAAAAAAAAAATTATTTCAGTATTCACAAGCAATAATTGTGGATTATATCAATAAAATGTACATCAATTATAATACTTACGTATGCCCGTGTAGTTCATATGCTGTACCATGGCCACCACCTATATCCCATACAATGATCAAACGATCATGTCCAGCAGAAAACAAACGTCTAGAAGCTGAATCCCAAGTAAGCATTTCAATACAGGCCGTATGACCAGTAAGTGTTGTAACAACCTGTAATCCATCTGCTTTAATATTTATCATTGTAATATTGCCAGAAAAATCTCCCACAAATGCATGAGCTGATTCGACATCATATCTGAATTTATTTGATGTAAATTAAATTTACAATAATTTTGTAGTAGATAGAATGTAGAATTCGATTATAATTAAATAATAATTAATAAACATAAGCTTGCTGTAAAAAAATTGTAAATAACCATAAGAAATTAATATAACAATGTAAGTATATTAACATTAACGTAAAAAAGTT
>CM029365.1:16093389-16169909 GCA_017140985.1 Hormaphis cornu | reverse complement strand
ACAAATGTAATGTTATTACCTTTTCACGCATCGATAATCCTATTAGCTTTGATTACACTGTGTATAAAACACAGAAAGTCAGTAAAAAAAAAAAAAAAAACACGAAAATGTTTAAATTAACATTTTTAGTGAACACTTAAAATGTTGTGTAACAAAAATATGTTAAAATTCAATTTGTGCAACAATTTTAGGTAGGTAATACGATTGATTCTCATAAACTAGTACTTTGCGACCTGACATGCAAAAATAAAAAGATTTGGACAGTTTTATAAAACTGCTTAAGCAAAATATATGCAAAAAAAAAAAATTAGAAAATCAGGCGTAACAAAATAAAAGTTTTTTCATTTGTGACCATAAAAACTTATCAAATTTTATATTCACAATTACGGTACTCTCATATCATTATTACTTAAAATATACATAACGAGTGAAATATAGCGAGTGTTGTGAATCTTTAACAAAGACTTTAGGCGACTTATACTTAAAGGCAATCATAACATTATAGATATCTAAATACATTGATCATAACCTTACATAAATCTTAAATCAAGGATGTACAAAACACTTTATAAAAAAAAAATACTGTATAAAGAGATTCTTTTACTAACAATTTTCAGTCTGTTAAATCTAAATGATGTTTTGTTAAATTTCACGAGTGGACTTCACTGTATGTTTTTGTAGCACCTAACTATTTTAATACATATAGGTACCTATTATATAGGCTACGTTTTAATATAAAAACAGTTGAAATTCAACAATTTTAGAGAGCTAAGAAACATAGTATTATAACTTTTAAGTTGAGCGGAACTCTGTTGGTCAATGCTTTTTAGTCATGTCTGGTGGTGCGCCGTAGGTGATCCACATCAGTGTTGAGTTTCCAGACAGTTTTTCATGAATTTTCTGAAAAACACAAGTGATATATTTGTTGTTAAAAATAATGTACAATACAAGATTGAAACGTCAGGCTCAATTTAACATTTCTTGGGAAAAGGAGCTAATTTGAATTATGCCCCCATTAATAGATTATATTCTGTGTACATTTTTAAAAGTTGGATGGTCTCCAGACTGAACAGGGGCTAATCCCCTTCTAGCCCCCCCCCTTAATTGCGCCTATGAATCTTCCTATACAGAAAAACGTGGTGAAGTGCTATTGGTTTGTTAAAAAAATTATGGATTCTTCTTCCCTCCAAATATATTCATTCTGAATCGGCGCACTAAGGGGGATGGGGGTTCTGAAATACTTAAATAACACAATATTTCTTTCGTGCCCACATTTCTAAATTCGATGGTTGAACACGAATAGTTTACAAAGCGTGAACGCGAACCCAATTTAAATTTTAACTCTCACGTTATTCGGTTTTGGAGATTTTTGTCCAGGACAATGAACTGGTGACCGTATCCGTAATCCGTGTCGTACAAGACAAGTTCGGCGAACGAGGTTCTTCGACTCTTTTTGATAGACGTAAACAACTGGAACAAATAAGTGTTTTCGTTTTGTACACAATCTCAATATCAATTTTCTGTATTGAAAATTGTGATGTAAATGTTTTTTTTTTCATTTTATCATAAAAATCAATTTTCACTATTATTATTTATACTCGTATATTAATATATAAATGTGTTCAAAATTCAAACAACCGGTTTCATCATTTAATAATTTCAACACTGAAAAAGGTTTGTGTTACAAGAATGCAAATTAACCAAAGAATCAGTTTGAATTATATTTATAAAACAATTGTAAAATATTGATGCTTAAATTAATTTTTTTTTAATTTACAGTGGTATATTGCATTCTGTTATGTATTTTTTGTATTCTTCTTGGTTTTATTGGTGGTAAGTATCATGAATTTTTTAATAAATTAAAATACGCTTAATGTGCCTGCCTACTATTATTGTTGATATGTGTGTTTTTAAAATATATTTAAAAAACATTATTTTTTCTCTTGCTTTGTTAATACCAAGCTACTCTTCAGAAGTGTAATCAGAAATTACTTTGAGGTATCAAACTACTACCCACGCGACCTAAAGTGATTCTGGCCTTTTTATGTTAACTTCAAGTTAATCCGTTATAATTAAAAAAAAAAAAAAAATATTAGAAGAAAATTTCAAAGGAAGACGTACAACAAAAATATTTTGAAGCGGTGCAAATATATGGTACAAAACCAGTGGCGCCGAACCTTTTATAAACCACTGGGGTAAAACCTGGCACGACCTACCCACCCACCCACCTGAGCGGGTTGAAGACCCCCCCACCACCACCCCCCGGACAACAAAATACGGTACCTTATCCTGTTTACTGCATTAACTGCATGATGCTTATTTGTTGTCCATTTCTCTCATCTCTGTCAACTATTTATTATTAATAGTAATTACAAATGACAATTATTTAATGTAATAAAATTAATTACTCACGACCCACCCAAATTGACCCACCCCCCCAACCACTAAAATGTTCTGGGGTATTTACCCCACTTGCTATACGTGTTCGGCGCCACTGTACAAAACCATGAAAAAAAACATCAACTTGGGATCTTCATACTTGTTTCGAGTCGAGTTGAATTTTTTTTTTATTGTTGTTAACTTTTGATTTTACTATTAACTTTTTGTTTTTTCATTCAACTTAACGAGCTAAAATTGGGAATGTTGACCCGCCCCCAGGTTCGCCAAATCTGCAAAAGGGACAAACGGATAATGTAATTCGTACCGAGTGTAGGAAATTCGATACCGTCTCTCTCCGAGCTCTCACAGTCAAATCGATTAATAACTATTATTGTGGCACCCTTTCTGCAAATTTAGAGATTCCATGTACACATGTTTATATCGCCGGCTGCTGTATAATAATAATATGTAGTGTTCACAGAATGTGGGTAGGTTATATCACACACATTATATTATCTTCCACGGAATCCATTTAGGTATTTCGAGTTTTCACTTAGTTATATTATATTATTATTATTATTTGCCATACGATAAATAAATAAATTATTATTATTAAGGTAGGAGGTGGTAGTGTTTGAACTCTGCGTCGTTTGTTTGTGATGGTTATACAATTACCTTCTCGCTGAGTTGGTACGGTATGATTACATCGTCTCGGGCGTGCAATATCAACACCGGTACATTCGCGTTCATCAAGTTTTCCTCTGTATCGAAAACTATGCCGTTTTTCATTACCGGGTCGATGATGAAAAAATCGAACCAAGGTAAGTAACGGAGAAACTGCAGTTTGGAAAATCAACAAAAATCAATTAATAACACATATTAAATGACGTTTTACGAATTCTAACTGCAGCGATAGGTTATTATAATATATACATATATATTATATTAAAATATTCGCTAAAATCGGAACGGTTGGCTACGCTGGCGATAATAATAACCGCGAGAGAATTTAGCCGGTTTAGCGCCGTCGATTAAAAAATATCGTTCTCGATTTTAGAAAAATTTAAAAAAAAACCATAAAATCCGTATTGTGTTGTCTTATAGTGATTATAATATAAAATTCGTGGGAAAAAACAAAAAGTTTTTAGTTCGTGGTTTTATTAATTTGTTCAAATCGATAGGTTCTGTATATAGTAGGTTTTGGCCTACAGACAGCGCACAACACGAGTGAAAACGAACGACGAAAAAAGGTAGGTGAAAAACGTTCCGCAGGCGGTTCGATTATCGAAACATTCTCACGCGGCAGTTGCTATTTAAATTTTATTTTTACTTTTGCGGTGGAATATTCTCTAATGGCTTCGCTCATTTTGTTGAACGGAGCTTCCAACACGAGTCCGCTGGGATAGATTTTCTCCGTCTCCAACGACGAGAACGCGTGCGCACCAATTCTAGAAAAGCGAACAAACGCACCCGTCAAGCACAGGAATTCTTCGTCTTGTATATAAAAACAGTTTGTACAGTGTGTTATGAATTAAAATTATGAGGTTGGTAGCGTTGTTGTTGACGATTACAGTTTCCAACTGCTGTGATGATAAATAATAATGTTGTTCTTGTGAGTGTAAATCGGTTCGACTATAAGTTGTTTCGTCTTTTATAATTACTAAGTTCTGGATTACCTCTTTGTCGCCTGCCAATGTTTTGAAATAATTGTAAACGTGAGAGATTACTTTTTTCGTTTGCGAATGTGTGTCTCGATACGCCATATTTAAAAAAATTCACATATATTCAAACTTTACGTAAAAGCGCGCACTTTTAAGACCAACGATGTTCGATCGCGGTGATTATAAACGTAGATAATGAAGAGATAGATGACGTAGATAGTGAAACGTACGACTGTAACGCACGTGCCGTATATTATAGGTTAGGAGTTGTCCATAAAGGATGTCACGCTTTTTCCGGCAATTTTTGCCCCCCCCCCCCCTTGTCACAAATGGTCACGTTTTGCGAACCCCCCCCCCCCCCCTAATGTCACGTCACAAATTCAAAATACATGAAATACCCAACACAAATTATAAAAGAATAATAAATAAGGAACATTCCAGTTGTATTATAGTCACATAAATTTTAATTCTTTCAATTTATATACATATTCAAACTCAAATATAAAATCAAATGAAATGTAAATCAACTCAAATTTAAATAAAACAAACTCAAATAAACAAAGAACCATGGAAAAGCTTGTTTTTAACTATCTTCCCAAGGATTATCCATGCATTTTTCAGCAGAATAAATTGGCATAGAATCAGCTTCTTCTTTGTTTTTTTTTCCTTCAGGCGGTAGATGTATCCCAGTCAAATCCAAATCGTCCTCTTCGAGCCAGTCCACTTGGTTACCTACTAGGACGGCCAGGCCCGGATTTACCATGCAGGCATTGTAGGCAGTCGCCTAGAGCGGCAAGAATTGAGGGGCGGCAAATTTTAGCGGAAACTTTGAAAACTTGTCCAATACGTGGGAATTGAATTTCCCGCCTGGTTTGTTGGCACGCGTACCAACATTATAAGTGGGAAATGCCTAAATCGAGAGAAAAATCAATCATATAACTCGGAACGGTTTCAATCAGAACATCAATGCTGATTTTTCTGAGTCCAAAAGGATGTATAATGACTGCACGCGCTACTTTGCGAATTTTATATTGATATAAAACCAATCGTACCAAGCTCATTCCACCATTACAGAAATTTCGAGGGAGGTGGGGGCGGCAATTTTGGCACCTGCCTAGGGGCGGCAAATTTCTAAATCCGGGCCTGAGGACGGCCATCATTTCTCGTTGTCGCCTCGCTGCTATCCTGATAGGCCGAATTTTCGGTTCTACAGTCGACGATTTCTTCCCCTTGTGAACAACTCTGTGCTTTTGGAGCATTGCCTTCGAAGCAAAGTACAGGTGGCATGTTTTGCATGTTCTTGCTTCTAAATCTGTCTGCACTGACGGGCAAAATGCGTCATATGGGATAGGGAAAGGCTCATCAGAGTTCGGTAACAGATTCTTCAAATTCAAGCTTTTTGAAATGAAAAGTGATGGAAATTTAGCAGTTGAACTGTTTCCTGATTCAGTTGGTGAGGGAACTTTCAATCCGTGGTCAGTTTGTTCAATTGGAATGGGAGGGGGCAGAAATCTTTCTGGCAAAATGTTGAATATTGAACTCCGGGGTGTCGAGCAACAACTTAGATCATCACATTTCACGATTTGGGTGAATTGCACTGATACGAAATAGGAGCGGAAATGCTAGTGGAAGTGATTGTGCGATTGATGTCACGTCTTGTTCAACGTTGATAACATTTCCTGTATAATGGTATTGGCCATTAGAACCACAAGCTTTTACTTGATATACTTTCATCACGCAATGTACGCGTGAAATCAGCATTTGTTCAACCACTGTCAATTCTTTCAACTCATGAGGCTGTTCCGATGGTCGCATGTTGTTTGATTGTGTGAACTTGATCATGTTCTTCTTACAGGCTGAGCAAGTATGTGGCGAAGAGCTAGAAATCAGTTCCAATTGCGAGCAATTAGTGCAAATCTTGTAGTTCGAGCTTACGAGTGCCTTCTTGAACTCTTCGGCATATTTTTTGTCTTGGTTAGCGTTTGATATCAGAGTGATTAGAGCCTCTGCATTTGCTTCATGGTCACGAACTTGGCGAGCATTAACTGTACGTCGGCCAATGTTGGCTCTTCCGCGTCTAGGCATCTTGGTAGGTGTAGTAAAATTCTAGTTTGCTAAAGAGACAGATCGATAAGCAATGACGTCATTATCTGTATGATATTTAACTTACATGTAATAGGAGAAGAAAGAAGTGTATATGTATCTTTTTACTTGAATATGATGACCGGTTAAGTGACGTTAAAGTGATGAGTATCGATTAGGACACGAGAAATTACGGTCTGTAAGTGATAGCAGCAGACCAGCATATGATACCAGCATAGAACTATATGAAATTCTATTATTCCATGTTTTCATTGAGATAGCGCGAGATTTTACAATTTTCAATGGAAGTCAATGGGAATCAGGTTTTTTGGTGATTATTCCTCCGTGGTAACTTCGATTTCAAATTTTATTTTTCATAAACCTTCCCACTGTTAAACTGTTCAAACATGCCAAGTTTGGACAAGATCGGTAAAGCCGTTTAGGAGGAGTTAACTTAGGAACGAATGGCAAAGTGAAGCATAAGAGCTTCGCTCACTCGCTTCGCTCGCTCGCTGCGCTCAAAAAGCGAACAGGACGTCACATTCCAACAACCCCCCCCCCCCCCCCCCAAACCCACCCTTTCCCCCCCCCCCCCCCCCCCCCCGGGTTTTCGTTTTCGTGTCAAAACGTACACTTCGACTTGTCGTGTTCGATATTTCGTCGCTTACCCCGTGCCCAGAGAGTGTCCCCATCCGAAGATCGGCGCCCCGTTCGCGCGCTCGTAGACCCATTTGTACGTGGCTTTCGCGTCCGACACCAGTCCGGCCTCGTCGATGTCCACGTCCGTGGAATCGGCGTAACCTGCGCGAAAAGTAAACAATTACGTTCAGTAGTGTTTAACTTTGTCGACCAATATATAATAATAGTTGGTAGTACGCTAATTGTATTATTATGACAAATGCGAATTTGGCACGTTCAAGTATATACTGCACACATGTATAGGTACGTATCAAAACGATAGGTTTTCGGGACGCAATTTTTTCTAGCCTCCGATTTGGCAAACTCGCGTCCACGAGACACCTGCCAGTCGTTAGATTTTTCGAAAACACAATTTTGACGGTCACGCGTGTGGCCCCCTAAAATCTATTAACACGCTTGTTGCTGTTCACCGACTCCCGAATTCCCGAGTTCAACCGAGGGCCGGAGAAACGTACGAGTGAACGCTTTGCGCATACCTCTGTAGTCCACGGCTATTACGTGGCAGTTTATGTTCCGCAGTCTGCGATACAGTTCTAGGCGCAGATTGTTGGCGCGCGTCCCCGAGTTGCCGTGCATGTAAACGACGATAGGCGCTCCTGCACTCAACAGTCTCTCGTAATTCAATCCGTTTTCTCCGTATTTGTCCAGCAACCTTTGCGGTAACACGTGCCTGGAAAAGCGTTACCGATGTTTAAACTACGGAAACCCGTACGAAATCCACAGACACTATACTAAACATATATCTATCGTCGTACTGTGAGTGCCGCCACTTCGAAGTATACTGTTTTGCAGTACGAAAATAAAACGGCCGTGTTGAAGTGCCGAATTTTCGGGGGAAATTTTCGATTTAAGAAAGACCGTCAAAAACAAAACACGGTTGGACCGAAAAAAAAAAAATATCGAAATTTTCGTTTCGTAAAAAATAAATTACCGTTGTACGTCGTGATATACGTAACGGTTGTTAAATCCTAAAACACGTTTTGGGAATAACGATGAAAAAAAAAATTTAACGAACATCTTAATATAAAAAAATAAAATTCCAAACGAGTTCGAAACACAACGGTCGAACGAGTATAAAATGATCGATGTGAATAAGTTATTTATGAGTTGAGAGGTAATTCATTGTTACGATATGTTCAAGCGCGTGAGATGTGTAATTTTACACGCATCGGTAGTTTTCTCGGTTTTTCTTTTGTCCTAACGTGTCGACGCTGAAAATGACGGATCACGATTTTTTTAAACGACAACGTTCAACGATTTCGTTTCAACGGAGTAATAAAAAAAAAAATTTTTTTTAGAACAATTGTTGAAACGAAAATTAACACGCGCCAAGTACACGAAAAACGAAATCGTCAAAGCTCTATCCGAGTATTCAAGTCTGTTGAAATTATAATTGTTTCGTATTTGTCGGCCGCAAACCGTTCGGGTGGTCTAAGGCGGGTCATGGTAACTACCGAATTGCGCGATGCTTTGGATCGGTACACTACTCCTTGTATATATAAAAAGTCTACCGGTGTGGTGCAGTCGCAACACAAATTATCACAGAAATTGTTGGGTATGAGTTGAGTCGTTGGTAAATCGTTGGGCATACAACAGGCCGTGCCAGTGAAGTAAACAAAAAAAAAAATATTACGATTTCATGCAACGCACACGGTGCAGTTCAATGCGTTCAAACCACGCGGCGGCTTTCTGGGGAGTCAGCGCGTGCTAATAATAAATACACGTATTTAAGACTACATACACTGCGAGAAGTAGTAGGCAAAATATCAGATCGAATTTCCAAATGTTTTTTGTCAGTCGTCGGCGGACGTTACCAGCTACGTGATCCACGTTTATTTTTTTTAACATTCAACCCAATTACAGATTTAGACAATAATGGTGTATCAAACGTTATCGTCTTACCACGCTCCTAACGTCACGTTGTCCGTCGAATCGATGTAAAAGTTTCTCGTCCCGTTCATGCCGTACACTTCCGGGTGACTGTAGTTCCGCACGGCAGGCAAATAGTCTGCAACAATAAAATTGGGGAACGCGGTGTAAAATCAATAAACGAAAACACACAAAAGAGAAAAAACAACACCCGGAATGGCTATTATTATTATTATAATATTACGTAAATGTGTGTGTGTGTGTGTACGATGATAGTTGTGTTTTAGCCATTCATTCCGTCGCGGGAACAATATCGCGCTCGTTATGAAAAGAGCATTAATTTTTATGCAACTTTTTATAGACGCGTGATTCGCACGGCACGGTTTCTGCGATTCTGCGGATCTCGTGTGTGTTACGACGAAGACCGATGTAACACAATATTAATATGACGTGTAACGATCGAAACGGTGTCCGACAAATTCGTTTTAATCAGCTCGAAATTTATTCATTTACCCGACGTGCGTTTGTAATATTTTAATAGATACTGGCGACGTTACGAACGAACCTATGATATTCAATGTATCTCGCCGAATCTCAAACTATTAATTTAATAATATTTTATGTTTGAATTAGAATTTATTAGAACCTCGAAGCGTACTACACGTTAATAGGTGACACACGTACGAAATATCTCGAGACGTCGTGTGCACAGTTATTGTACACACAGTATACGTATACAATAGACCTACTCATTGCTCGAATCGACAAATCAGCAGCGGGGTTTCGGGTTTGGTTAGTAGCTTGTTTGCAAAATATTTCCGCGTAACCCTTATAATCGAGTAGGTACGACGTGCGACTTTATCGTGGACGCGACGGGAATAAAAATGTTTGCAGCATAACAATGCTACAGCATTAAACTCGAATCGAAACTCCGCGGGGTCGTCTTTGAAATTTTAATTTTCCACTCGAAACAGTGGCTTGTACGAGGGTGGAGGGACATCCTGAGCCCATGGTGGGAAATATCGGGTTCAAGTAAAATCACGATAATTTTAGGACGTTCAAGTCAATAAGTCGTGGGAATTTATTGAACTGTTGTTTTAAATCAGGCGCGTGAAGCATTTATAATGTGACAAAAAATAATGATATCTAATACAGCTCGTATATTTCGTATGTATAGTTTGTGAGAAAATTGGCCCGTGGTGAAATTAATTTTCTATGCACGCCGCTGACACGAAATTTGTTTTGTACACATAATACGAGCACCTACATATGCCCCAAAAATAGTCGTGTTGTGTACCGCGCGCGCCATCCATCAACTCTATATTTCAAATTATCTAAATACACCATCTCCAACACTAGACTGAGACTGAAAATATGATCTAGACCAATATATTATATAATATTGCGAGTGTTATGAAAAAATTAAAAAAAATTCTAAAAACATTTGCTAGGTATGTAAAAAAAAAAAAAAAAAAAACCGTTTCATTCTTTAAATCGAAATGAAAAAAAAAAAAAAAAATAGTTTTATAATTACCTTGATTGAGGAACAGCATTCTCTTCTCGATGGACGGCGAGTAACGCCACACGGCCGGCACGACCAGAAAGGTGATGAAAAAAGCGACTCCGGAGAACACCGCCACCGTCGTGCACGCCCTTGGATAATACAATTCATTGTTACGAGTTATTTTATTAGTATTTCACACTGAATCGCGGGGGAAAATGATATTTTGGAAGAAACCGTTTTTTGTTGTACTTCGGGTGTTGCTGGGGAAACGGCTGAATGCGAAAGTCGTAAATTCGCAAATGAAGGAGAGGCGCACAAATTTCGCGATCTGTCGTACAAATACACACAAATTCCCGTAGGTACTGAATCACGGCGGAACGATATTTTAAATATCTGTGCGAAAAAAATTGAGAAATTCGAATGTGGGGGTTGCTGGCGAGAAACGTACGTGTCCGAGGGCGCTGGCCCGGCCTCTCACCGCAGCGTTTGACGATTTTTGATCAAAATTACCATTTCGTGGCGTATGAATTCAATTAAATCCCATTATAATTATTTAAATTTTAAAATATTGTCATTATTATTACGAACGGGACGCGTGGCGTTTGTCGACAAAACCGCGGTATACGAGTCGTGCGACTCGATTTTGTTCGTAAACGACCGATGCGACTTAGGACGATTATACTATTATTAAACGATGTGACTCGTTTTAAAAGGTGCACTCGGGTACGATACGATTTTCGCATGGCAATCAATCCGTTCGATTTGGGAACGCGCGAGCTCGTAAACAACGTCGAAAATCGTTATAACAATAAGTTACGATTTATGTTCGTACACCTATATTTTATATTCGACATTCGTCGATTAAAATACTTCAGATTTAAATTAAAAAACAAATTTTATACTAGTATAGGGTAAATGTATGTTTCAAAAATTCATTCGTCATAATAGAATGTCTCTAAAATTTTAATCATTATAATATGAAACGATCGAAAAACAGCGTGAAGTGCCTAATACGATAAATTATTGTACATTATATTATGGTATAATACCTATAGCTTAATTGACACACGAAACGTAAAAAATTGCTTAAAAATTAAATTTTTAACCGTTAAAGTTAGTGGTTTTAATGTAAACAGCAGTCTGTGCAGGATATGAATTAATAAAAAAATAACATGAAATTAAAATTTCCGACGCTAATGTATTATAATGGATAAAGTTTATTACCTATATTTTCTTTTTTATTTTACGTGAAATATAAAATCACGAGTAATATTGAATCGAGTAAATCATTTATTGCCGTTCGGAATGTTACGTTGTTTCAATATTAAATTCATTTATACAAAATGTAAAAATGATCATAATGATATATATCTATTACCGCAGTTGTATACCTAGAGATGTTTAACGAGTGTCGTAATACATATTATAATAACGATAGTTTAGTAGATTGTTATTATAAATACCTACATTTTTAATAGCATTATTATTTTGTTTGTTAAACTATGGTACTCACTTTTTTTTGTTGCATCTAACAGACATTTTCGGTTTTTCGTCTATAAAAAAAAAAAAAAATAATAAAATTTTCATTAATAATCATAAATTTTATAAAACGATTACCCACATTATTTTAATCAACAAAATTTAACAATTGAACGAAAATACACGCAAACACTTTGAGAACTTCATGAATATTGCATGTAGTTCCATGACCTAGAGTAACTAATATACCTACTATTCTGACCTATAGCTGGATAACGATTGGCTCATGTGAATTCAACAATTCTTAATATTATGTTAATTTAAAAATATTTAAGCATTAGTCAAGTTGTTCAGAAAGTAATTAAAAATGTACAAATGTGTCACCCTTCGTTAGTGCAGTCGTTTGGTGGTTTGTTTCCGGTTGTGTTGGTTGCGATGTCATCTTGAAAAAAAAAAAAAAAAAATGAAAATAAAATGTGTTACTTATTTTTTTAGATTTGTTTTGTTTGTACTGATTTAAAACACTAGTGTTCATTATACTGCAGTTTTATCGTGTATGGGTTATTGTTGATAGCAAATATGTATCAGATTAGAAAATTTAAAAAATAAAAAGAAAACAAACACGTTTTATTATTATGTGGCGAGTCCATAATAATTAATTATTGATAATATAATACATAGCTACTGTAATACATAGCTACTGTACTGCAGTGACTAGAAAAAAACAAAAACATGATAGTGAATTGTCAATAGAAGTTAGTATAAAAACATAAAGAAATGTTTTTATAAAAAGTGTGGATCGGGCCTGAAAAATTGTTTAGCGGACTAAAACGATTCGAAACAAATATAATACAAAAACAGCTAAATAACGTAAATTCTATCACTTTGTACCGAATTGTTTACGATGTCTAGACGTTATTTCTGTAAGACGTACCTAGCTGTCGTTGGTACAATATAAATTACTTTACAGTTAATCTGTAAATTTTTTTTTAATCGATTATAAAGTTTTTCGTCAATACAGGACGTACAGTGCCTATTTTTGACTAAAATGAATATTATGAACACTAATCTGGTAGTTATGTAATGTTTTATCTATATTATTTAGAGATAATAATTAAAAACAAAAAACATATTATACTACTGCCACGTTGGTATATATTTTGATGCTGAGAAATTGCGTAATTTTAAAACAGATGTTTGTTAATCGTAGTTTTACGATATGCCGTCGTTATTCTTCTCGTTAGTTAGTAGTGGTTTCGTTGTTTGATCACCTATTCGCACGAATTAGCAATAGTTATAATACAATTTGTACACTGTCATACGACCGATGAATATTAATAGTTACAATCATACTGTATAGAGAGGAATTATTAATTTCATTTTCAACTAATAAATAATTTGTGTTGTTCTGACAATGGGACAAATTAAAAAAAAAAAAAAAACGCTAATTATTGCTACTAGGTACGCTGTAAAAGTTATTTTTTGCAATTTTTTGTTCACGGGCGACGATGCGAAGAAATTATATTCGAGAAAAAACGATTCATCACGTAATCAGAGTGTTTCGGGGAAATTTAGTACGATTTTTATTCTCTGGTTACGGGTACGCGTAACCGGAGACAATGCATTTTTTTCGTTCATTAAAACCAATTTATAATTTTAAAATTTGATGCAATCAATTTACACCGTTAAGTATAGTTATATAGTTTTGAATAATTCTGTATAACAATAACTACAGATTAGTGAGACAGCGTACACGTTTTAGGTACAACAATTGTTCTAGTATAAAAATTTTGGAAATTTTTAATGACAAAACCGATTCTTAAAAAAGTCGGTCATCATGTATTGTGAAAATAAAGGCCAGACAATTAAACAACGATATTATAATTTTGTGTCGTTCATTATACATTGAGATAGCGGTCGGGGGTCAGAGAAAAAAAACCCTGAAAAAGATACGTTATTGAGGGTAATTTTTTTTTTTCATAAAAAAAAAAAAAAAAATAATAACGCGTTCACACGCAGTAATTTAGGAATACTTGATGTTTTAATAATAGGTATTTGAATTTTTTAAGTGTTGTATATTATTTTCTATTATTGTTGTCTCCTCGTACAAAGTATTCAAAACAAATTACAAAGCAAAACTTTTGTCATTTAAAGGCAATAATTTATACGTCAACATAGATCGTAATTTTCCAAACATTTTAAATACGAATAAAGTTCCCGTAAGAACCGAGAAGTTATATTAGCCTAACGAGTTGAGCAGAAAAAAAAAAAAACTTTAAACAAATATACCTACGTTACTTATAACAAAATTTGACAAACAAAATTTTGCTATTGTTACGAGTTCAGTGACTTATACGGAAAGGAGAGATTATTAGGGTATTTGATTCCATTGTCGGGCGCAATGTCTTGTGGTGAAAAAACAATAAATTTTAATTCAACAACAGTAAAATCGGGTCGTTATATTAAATTCTTAACTAAAAAATGTATAGTATTTGTACTATATATTTTTTAAAAGCCTCATATTGGACCTAAAATAAAAGTAATTTGCGCGAACTAACACGTAGATTGTCGCATTTGGTCTTAAATAGTAAGAGCTCCGCCGGGGTCGTTGATCCTCCCGTCCTCCCGGAAATCGGGCATTAACAGTTATAAAAGTTTAAGTGTTACTACTGAACAAATGAAGTTTCTTCTGTGAGTACAAGAAATACGTCTCGCCGCGAACGAAAGAAATAATGATAATAATTGAAAAACACGAATTCAATTTGACGGTCGACAATTCAGGTTTAACGTGTTTATTTGAATGAATATTAATTGTAAAAATAAATACAAATATCAGAAAATTATTTCAGATTGTATATTAATACTGAATACGAATGACCATGAAAATTGTAATACGTCAACGTAAAACTTTCAAAATAAATCGCACAAATTAATAACCTGGTTACCTCGTGGACTATTATTGATGTTTAACATTAAAATTACATTCAACAACTTATTTACGTTATATAAAAAAAAAAAAAAATGATGATTTCAATTTTGAAAATTTCAATAAAGTGGATTCAGCTGCAGTAATCAAACATGAAAAACGCCACTTATCAAGTACAACAAAATAACACTAAAAAGTACACATTTCTTGGAAATCGTACTGCAGTACTACTATGCGGGCTGCAGTAAACAACGGTAGCTGTGTTATCGAACGCGATGAAAATGAAAACGTTTTTCTTTCTTTTAAAATTGAGTTTAGACGCGTAGGAGGTACCTATCAAAAAAGTTTTGTTTTGCGAGTTGAACAACGTCTTCTACGATTTTTATAAATTTTCAATTCAAACATTAATTAAAAACTTGAAAAAAACTCATGTTTTGAGCGGTACATTCGATGACGCGTGTTATGCTGTATTGATTTTCCCCGCTTTAGGCGGTACACGTTTTCAGGCGGAAATCTTTGTTTATTATATTCACGTATGTTCACAATACATTCTATATTGTACGCACACAGTATATTATAAAAAAAAAAAAAAAGAATAAATTAAATAAAAAACGCGGGCAATACTCACTCCGGCGGTTGATCAACGGTCGTCAACGGAGAATCGATCGATTTGACTTCAGTTCGATTATAAATAATATTGTGTGCGCGTGAACGAACGTCGTGCCTAAAAAACCGGTTTAGTTTTCACTGATTTTGTTACGTACTTAGAATGTATTATTTTGTACGAAAACGAAAATTATTATTAAATCATTATAAAAATTACCAAGATTACTATAATGTGTATGCGCAATTAGAGAGTGTGAAAGTCGCGGTCTCGCGTCGTCGGCCGAACTGACGCGCCACGCGAGAGTTACGTCGCGCTGATCCGTTGCAGTCTTGTCAAACGAATTATTTCTTGTTGCGCGCAACGGCTGGCCCAAAGTGAACATGCCGTGCACGGCCAGTGGTAGCCAAAATAGCCGCAGGTCGGTAACAATTTTGTGCACACAGGCATTCTAAAAGGGAACAGTTCAGGTACATTTTCAGGCTCGTTTAACTCACTCGGTTGGTTCACGTGGCCAAAATTAGATTGACAGTGAAAAAAAAAAATTCCGACGAATGCATTTCGGAAAACAGTCGTAGAGTACACCGCTGCACAGTGTTCATATACTCGAGAATGACCATCCAATACTTTTTTCATTCGTTTAAAATTTTCAAAATTTTTAAATCGAAAACCGTTTTTGGGTAGACTTCGTGACGATGGTTCAAATCGGATTGAAGAATAATTCATATCGCATTATATTCTATTATATATTATTGTTCACAGTTAATACATCCCAATCGTGTGAATAAAAATAAATTGTTTTGCGAAACAGTTAACTTCGAAAATGCCGAATATTGCGAAATATTATATAATATGCGAAGTTTGCCAACGCTCAGCATTGGATTTACTCTGTCGAGACAATGCTTAAAGTAACAGTTAGTATATAGTCAATAACGATATTACGGTTATCGACCATTAACTGAGCACAGAGAAGGCGAGATGATTTCCTGAGCGGGTTATCACTTATTGGTTCGTAATAATTACACATAAAAAAAAATTAGATTTTTAATGTGTAATTACTTACTGTGCGCATGCAAATGTGTAGTGACCGAACAATGAAAATTTAAATTAATTATCAACGACACGTACCCGTTTTATTGTATTGGTATTCACCGATCGACATTATTGCGACATTGATTATTGTGACATTTTAAATACATACACTTTTGTTAGCTGTTGCCAACTGTAATTCACATGAAGATTCTAAAAAAAAAAAAAACATTAATTAAACGAAAAATTGGACGGTCGACAAAAAATTTATTAGGTATACCTACCGATTAAATATAAACATGCGGTATTTATTATACTACATATTATGTTCTTTATAAAACGCTTTAATATTTCCTCAAGAGAATGACTGACAAATTTCTTTTTAGGCACCAATTTAAACGTGTACGTATGATTTATTTCACGCCCGTGACAAACTTGCGTAGAAATTTAAATAAAAAATGTTAGCGAACAAAAAGAAATATATGTATAAACAGTAATCAAAGTTTTGTGGCTTCGATAAATCAAATAGTTCATGGTTAACATGTTTAAATAAATTATAATAAATTAAGGTTGCCTAATCGATTTTGTATACGATTAGGCAGGCCCGGATTTACCATGCAGGCATTGTAGGCAGTCGCCTAGAGCGGCAAGAATTGAGGGGCGGCAAATTTTAGCGGAAACTTTGAAAACTTGTCCAATAATTAATTAAAATTTCCGAATGTTGATATAGCGTACAGAATGCTTGTTTGCACACCCGTATCAAATTGTAGCGCTGAGCGATCATTTTCCGTGCTGCGGCGAGTAAAAAACTATTTAAGATCAAAATTGGTAGCGGAACGATTAAATGCACTTGCTTTGTTAACTATAGAATCAGATTTGCTCATGTCTATAGATTGTGATGACATTATCAACGACTTTGCCATTCTAAAAACAAGACGGAAAAATTTGAGCCAATAGGTAATAATTTTTGTACAAAAGACAATAGCATAAATAATTGTATTGTTGAATTACCTTAAGTTATACAACTCATTATTATAAGGCTTCTGATTATAATAAAATAAAATATTTGCTCTCAGATAAATGCATTATATTGATATAAAACCAATCGTACCAAGCTCATTCCACCATTACAGAAATTTCGAGGGAGGTGGGGGCGGCAATTTTGGCACCTGCCTAGGGGCGGCAAATTTCTAAATCCGGGCCTGCGATTAGGTGACTAGTTGATATTCGTATAATATTTTGTTCATTTTATTCTGTAGAGAAACTAAATGATACATTGTCATAGTAATATTTATTAACCCGAAGAAACATATGTTGGACTAAGATATTTCAATGATATAAGGTAACAAAACATTTTTAAAAATATACCTACCTTGTTAGATGTAGGTTATACATTTATCGATTAAATTTTAATGCTGCTGATTAAAATTTGTACAAAAAATAGAAATACTTAGGTATAATACTATTATAATGTTATTTATGATAAATGATAATACATATTCCCTTCTCAGTACGTACATCACCCCGAGCCCCGACCCAATCCATTCATATTTTTCAATAAGTTGTTCATTTTTCAATTATGATAATTTTTAGTTATTTCATTGTTGAAATACAAAGAAATTGAACTTTTAAAAATACACTTTAATGTTGTTATTCCTTAAGAGTAAGTTCGGTACTCATAAACAGTATACTAAAAAAATAATAATCAATTTATAGTTATTATAGTGAATTAGTGTACAAAGTAAAAAAAAAAAAAAAGTTTGTTTACAGTATCTAAGCTTGGTGCCTATTAAATAATATTGGTTCTTGGAAACAAAAAATGTAAATAATTAATCGCTCTTATAATTAATTGTTTGATGGACAAATACTTTCCTTTGGTATTCAATCTAAAATTATTATATTCTTGTTACATTATATAGTTTGATAACAAATAATTCAATCATACATAGTTATTAAATTGTTATAAATAGGAATTGACGAGTAAACAACACTTGTTTAACAAAAATATTTGTTATTTAATAGTGCTGTTTGTAGTTAAAAATGAATTTGGCATTTATAATTTCAATTTCAATAATTATATGTTGATATTATACGTTTTGAATTTGTAATATAATATATGTAATATAAGAATTTGTAGGTGTATATTTTCTACATAGTTTAACAAAAAAACATTTGTTCGTTTGATATTAATTATATATCGGCATACGACACATTAATATGAAAGGTATTATTATAACTGAGCATTTTTATTATTTTTAGATTCTGAGCGTTAGCGAAGAATGTACCTATTGTTTTTACAATGATGTTTTTTTTCCTCTGTGAACACTTTTAAGGATATAAGGAATGCTCCGATTTTTACGTTCAATACCTTTAATGAAAGGTCTTTAGACTCTACTCGTACTTTAAGGGGTCCAAAGTTACTATAAAAAACTAGGTCAAATTTTTGACCAATTACGTTAAAAATTATGGCAAACGTGTTTTTTGACTTAATCGATTTAGTTTTTTGTGCGAATCTTTCAAAATTGTCGACGGAACTGGCTGAAACTTTTGCACAGTATTGAAATTAATAAGATGCAGGATTGGTACGAGGTTCAATTGATTTCGAATAACGATTTTGAGCTAAGTATGTAAAGGTTTTTGTAGGTTCAATAGAAAATTAAATTTTCAACAAAAAATGTTGAAACTCTAACACAAGGTTATCAACATGCATATGCTACTAAATTTTATTTGAAGCGTTTTTTGAAATTTTGATTATTTTTGGAGTTATTATTTTTCTTCTTCGCACTACTCATAATATTCTAAACTACTTATACGTATTAAAATAATTACATTTTTCAAAGGATTATCTAAAAATGTATCGCGTCAAGTTTATGAGGGATACTCAGCGGGTTGTACCCGCAACGGTTATGTCGAATTGAAAACTTCGAACGCCGCCGTAATCCTAGCGTCAAATAATCGCTCTGTAAAATTCTTCGCGTTGCGCTGAGACGTGTTAGAAAAAAGCAATTTTGAAGCGTAGAAAAAAAAAATCGACTGCAATGGCGAAAATCGTATCCAATATCTTCTATACTCTCGTACTATTTTCTTACTTGTAATACGTAACATTTTAAACAGTTTAACAGTTCGTAGTATTTCCCTCGCCTATCCCTTCACCTATCGCGATCATTCACATCCCCTACACACACATTAACAACCTTCATATTATTATCCCGGTCCGTGTATCTTTTCCCTTCAACGTTCATTTTCACGACCGATCCCACTACTTCAGTTTTTTCTCTCCTCATCGCGCCATGTCTATTTTCTGTCATCCACAATATTGATGCAACACAAACTATACCTATCGCTCACACATTCGTTTCTTATTCTATCTTCGCTATTTATGGTTACTCAACTGTTCCATCCAATCGTTCACGATTCCGTACGACGTTCGAACGGCGGTCAGACTTTTAAAATTTTCAAAACTCGAACCGTTCGATTACTGTAGTTCATGATTTTTTTTTCTTCTAACCGTTAAAACTATTTTTCGCGGTGTTACAGGGTTCGAAAAGTCGGAGAACCCGTCCCTGGTTCTCGATAAGCCATATATGCATTGCAATATATAAAACTCTCCTATCTTCTTCTTCTTCTTCTTCGTGTTTTTCCCAACTATACGGGGTCCTTTGTCCTATTCCTCCACTTGTCACAATCATTCGCATCCCCTACACACACACAAATACATCTGTCCATCCGTCTGTTCTTCGTTCGGTCTTCCTCTACGTGTTTTCCTTTCAACGTTCAGTTTCTTAACCGTTCTTACTGCTTCAGTTTTTTCTCTCCTCGTCGTCACGTGTCCCGAACGTGTCTATCTCGTGTCATTTCCCTCATTTTATCATCCACTAGGTGTTGATGCGACGCCAACACTACCGCCGATATAAACATCCTCTACGCGATAATACTTATATGACGATAATAATAACAACAACGATACGGAGTTAAGGCGCCTCGGGCCGTCTTCATCCCCCTCGATCACCACCACCGGCCGGAAAGTTCGCGGGACGCCGCCAGGATCGCGAGCGGACGGGGGACGCGCACGCCGCGTGCACGCGACAGCCGGCCAGTGGACTTTCCGCCGTCGGTCCGTGCGCAATCGCTCTGCCCTCCTGTCTTATACTATCCGGTGCGTTCCCCGAGCGTCGTCGCACGTGACCGCGGGGAGAGTGGCACGAGCGTTTTTTTTCTTCCAGATCCCGGATTTCTCGTGCCCATAGGTTTTTCTGTTTCTCTCCTAGGCTCTTTCAAGAACACCGCGCGATACGATCGGCCCGGTACGAGTCGATCGCAAAAAAAAAAAAAAATAATCAGAATTCACCCCGATATCGTCGTCCTCTCTGCTGCAGTCATCGTCATCGCGGTCTCTTTTCGACGCGTCCCGTCCGTCGGCGAATCGCCCGCAGACGAACCTGCAGAGATGCCGTCGCGCGGCGTCAACTTTGTCAGGCTGGCCGGATGGACGTGGAAGATCGTTTTCGCGGTGCTCGCGTGCAACCTGATGTGGCCGACCTTCCTGGGCGTCGGTAAGTGCGATCACTGTTGTTAGGGCGACACTGGGCGGCGGCTGGTTTATTTGAAACAATTTTGTTTTCAATTTTGAAAAAAAAAAAAAAAAAACGAAACATTTATAACACTTTTTATCAGCGTTTAAATATATATAGTTTGTGTCGGGTGCCCAGTTTCGCGCTTCGTAGCGTTTATAACGCGCAGTGAACGTGTTGTTCGAATCTAATGTTTTTGAAAAACTGTACGACAGTTGTACTGGTTGTGTATTTGACGGAATGACAAACGCGTAGGGTTTAGATTACGAACAGTAATGCCGTTCTAACTTTTTTGGTGATAACGTGGACGGACACTTTTACTCGAAAATTAATCAAACGCCCGTAGTATAATATCGTGTCGGCGCGTTTGGCGATTTCATTTCGGTCCGGATTTTCGTTTATATGTTTCGTGTGTAAAAAACCGACCAGAGTCGAATACGCGGCGAGAATTAATTACGTTTTTGAGACGAAAGTAAGTGGCGTTTTCTGCCGCGTGCTTTTATTTCAGGTTAAGCGTTTCCGTTTTGACTCGTTCCGAATCGGAAAAAAAAATGCTCGAACAAAATTGTTTTTCTCAGATTTTTACGTACGCGATTTCGATTCGCGAACAAATTGTTGTTTTCGCCGCGCGCAATCGTACATACTTTTTTACCCTCGGCGGCCTTTTGCGGGGGAAAATCGTCGGCGCTTGGAAAAAAAAAACAGTTTTTTTTCTTATTTTTATCATTTTTTTTTTTTCGTTCGAACGCGCACTTCACCGACCATATATATAATACTGCGTCGTCTCTTTGCTGTTGAGTGCTCACTCACCACCGGGATCGCAGCATGTTTTATTTTAAAAGTCCAATACCGACGATATTCGTTTTCATAAAAAAAAATAACGCTTTTCACGCGGACAAAGACGCGATCGGATACGAAGACTCCGCCGCGACGCGTACAAGTCACGGCGTACGGGTTACCGCCGCGAGTTTAACCCTGCGTAGGTCGCGCGGATTACTATTGTAATCCGTCTAAAAATAAATGGTTTTTTCGTATATTGAAAACCAATAAAATTATCTTATCTTTTCAGTACCTTCGAATAACATGTTGCTTAATATAATTAGTTTGTTTCCGAATACTGGTCGCAAAAGTTGTCGTTGTTATCGGAGTTCAAAGTGTGTTGGATTACCAGTGTATGCCGCGCGATCTTTCACGCCCGTTTTTTTTTCAGTTTATTTTATTATCAAAGTTTTTATTTACGTATTAATTATAAAATAATAATAAAAAATGAGCAACACAATCGATATTGAACAATGGCTAGAAGAAGATGAAGATGAACTTATTGATGGAAATGACATTGACAGTGAAGATGAGTTTGTTGATCAGGTAGAAATTAATAATGAAAACACGGATACGGAAAATAGTGACTATGAAAGTGAAAGTGAGTCAAGTAGTGACGATGTTGGTCCAATATTACAAAATAAATATTTTTTTGGAAAGGATAAAACTAGATGGAATAAGCAAGCACCTACTAGTACCCATCGAACTCGTTCTCATAATATAATTGTTCATTTACCTGGTCCAAAATCGACCACAAAAAATATGAAAACTCATTTAGAATGTTTTACTCTTGTTTTTTTGTAATTATTAATATAGAGAGCTAAAATATATGTAAAATACTTAAATACTAATATGTTTGTACAGAAATATTATAAAAATTTAATTACATTAGGTATCATTACAATTTAAGAAAACAAATTCTAATAAATTATTATTTATTCTCATTTAAGTTAAAGTTCATATTCTAGAGTAAAAAAATAAAAATTTTAATTTTTTCTTTATCGCAATATATTTGTCAATATGTACTTAGTATATAACAATAGTTTAAATTTTAAATATAGCCTTAGAACCTATTCAAAAAAAAAAAAAAAAAAAAAATGGATTACAACTGTAATCCGCGCGACTACTGGCGTACTATCAAAGCACGCGACCTACGCAGGGTTAACGAGTTTAAGCCGTTTTCGCATCGCTGCTGTCACTCGGTGACGAGCGCGTCGTATGTATGTAACCCCGGTGGTGAAGTGCCTACAAAAGCTATATCGTTTTTGACGGACGACTCGCGGACCACCGACGTCGGCATTATAGGTTATTTGTTCGGACGGCCGCAGAACTTTGAAACAATAATAATACTCGCGTGTGTAGTGTACTCGGTTCGTTCGCCGGATTCGGTAAATTTAACCCGCGGCGGCGAACGATCATAGTCGAGCAGAGTTTCGGTCCGGCGAAACTGTCGGTGACTGTACACGCTGATCGCGGTGTTACAAGCGCGCGTTTTCGGACAAACTCGGTTCGACAGATACGAGATTTCAGTACGTTCCGACAAATTGTTTTGCGTAATATTTCGTTTGGAAAAAAAATAACGTTGCGCGATTCGCATTCGGGAACTTGTGTTGCATTCGGATTCGTCTCATCATCCGCGTTTTAAGCTCAAACATAGAGCCGAACTGCTAAAAAACCTCTAAACAATGTTTTTATTTTTACATCATTCGTCGTACGATATTTATATCATAATAATTTATGTAGTACCGAATAAATCGCGTATATTTTTTCATTTTTAAAAGCACGTTTTTTTTTTTCTATTTGGTCGTTCACATAGAGCTCTAGTCGTCTAGAACAGTCGCGCCGTATTCCTATTGTTTGACTTTTTACAAATACGAGACTCGGGAAACTTATAAAAATAATTGATTCCCGCGGGTAACATAGTTTCAAGCAGTTTTCTCGCTACGGTTTTATTACGTAAAAAAAAAAAAAAATTGCTTCCAAATTTTGTTGTCCGTCCACCTTCTCGAGCGGTAAACTGTTAAAAATGAGTTTATACTCTGTACTTCTCATGCACGTCGTGTAATTATAACTTTACATTTATGACATTTATAACCGTGTACAAAGAATATCAATTATTATGTTACTTTTCAACAGTTATAAACTTATAATTAAACAGTACAATTGTTCGTAAAACGCCATTAACACGTAACATTATCGTTACGTTACACGTATAATATTTTAATAAGCTTACACGTAATTTTATATGTACATCGACGCGGATCAACGGACCTGCAGTAAACATGTTTTTTCGTTTTGTCATGTCTTTCGAAAAAAAGTATTGTTAGTAAGTTTATAGAACTTTTTTTCGATAGACCTCGATGAAAATATACCTCTTAAACACCATAGTGACTTTAGACGTTGTGCAGATTGTTATTAATATTTTGAAATTGTACTTGTATCATTTTGTTTTTTCATTAGGTCTTAATTCATTCGTCATTATGAACGTTTGTTGTTTTTCGATAACCGTCAAATTTGTTATCGTTGCCTGACTGATTATTAACGAACACATCTGTACGATCGCTTGAAAATATCCCGTTAAACATTGCTTATTTATGATATCATTAAAATGTTTAACGATAATATTATTACTACGATGTGAATACTGTCGGTAATAAACGAATTAAATTTATTTAAACTGATAAACTGTTTAGATGCATGCTACACTACTATAACTGATATAATATTCATATTATGTTATAGTTTTGATAAAACGTATTAAAATAAAAACAACTCGTCGCCATCACCAAGTTATTTCTCTAATTTAAATAATACCTTTTGACTGAATATTATTGCGCGATAATTTTTTAATTTATTAACGAACACGTCTGATACACAAACGTTTAATTCAAAATCTAATTTATCGATGTCGGTTAAGTAGTATCTACTTAATTATTGAAAATGGTTTGGTGTAGTGTATCGGTTAAAATATGTCGTCAGCAGTGTCGCAACTATAGGGATGAAACGGTGCCAGTCAATTTTTACGTTTTGAACCACCTTAGGTATTTTAAACGTTTGTTTTACAAAATGTCACGGCTTCATAAGCGCAATCAAGGTCCACAGCTGGGGATTGGGTTAAGTCATGGTGAATTACCGTAACCATAAAACGTCTATCAATCATTCTACTTCGAACTTTATTGAGTTTCGATTTTACATCGTTCCGACTTCTGTGATATCACTATGTAGAAAATACTATAACAATAATAATAATAGAATAAAATAATAAAATTACTAGTGTTTTCTATATAATATACGTGTTGGCCTATGAAAGTAACGCGATCTGTGTGTTCGAACAATTAATAATATTCGTTTTTCTCGACGTGACGAGCGTTCGCGTTTTATGTTATATAGTTCACTGTTTACAAAGAGGGTTTAAAATAACTTACATTTTTCCGCAACGGAAAATTCATTAAATCGTTCTCCTCTTTTCAGTTTATCTCGAAAAATGTTAAAAGCTTTAGTTTAATTTAGCTGAACGTTTGTGAGCTAAAGGAAATGTGCTGCGCACTTAATAAATCAGAATTAATTGCCTATACCAGGCTCGACCGTCCGTTGCCATAACATTAGCGAAATAACACGCGCAGTTTTTAATAATTTGTACAATTTTTTACTAATACTTTTTGATGTTTTGAAGTACTCGTTACCCTGTGCTTGATTTTGGGGGAGGTTTCGTACGAAACCAACTCGTTTCGGTGTGTTTCGTATGCATCCGACTAATGGGGTTACGCTATTGAAATATTATTATTATTATTATTTTTTTTTTTAAGTGGTAGGCACTCGACCAGCGTTGCTCACAAGTGAAGTCCCGAGAAGAACAAGCACGAGGTAGATCAAAATACGAAATTAATACATATTTTATCGTGTTTTCCACTTGTGACGAAAAACTTAATCGATTTCGACACGTGTTGTTTACATAGACGTTTAGACGCGTATAATAGCGCGTCGTTCGTTTATGGTTCATTAGAAAAAAAAAAAAAAATTAATAACAATGTTATATTTTGTAACACACTACCGTGTACGACGATAATAATGCGTGTATAGCATTCATCATAATAGGAAGTGTTTGTTTGTTCGGTAAAGAAGAAGAAAAAGAAAAATAACAATTTTGAATAATGAATTCGATTGTGTTAAATACCTCGGTTTATACTTGCACTTTGGCTATTGTCGTCGGTGTAGACGATAGCGTGTGAAAAAAAGATATTGATGGTGTTCTAAAACCTACTCGGGTAATAACATTTTTTTGTTCACGATTTTTAGATTTGACTGCAGACGACTGTGGGTAAATTGTGGCGGTTCATTTAAGTACTGCGATCTTAAAAACTAGACTTCAAAAACATAATATAAACATTTTATTGAGATGCTTGGTTGCTGAACGATGATTTTGTACATAATAAAATGAGAAAAATCTGAGACAAAAGATTGAATTTTTTTTTTTTATTTGGATGAGGGGAATGCTCTTTTGAACCTAGAGTGCTCAAACAGAAGATAATTTATCGGGTCTGCAAATCGCGCATCTACCGACAGATATTTAAATTTTAATAATTTTGTGCTCGAAAAACGATAGTAATATCGTTATTATCGTTTTTATATATCGTAAATCATATATGTGTGATGCGGTGTGTGGAGAACTTTTTTAAGTATATTCAGGATCTTTGTTGTACAGTATAACGACGGGGACTTTGAGGCGGATGTAAAACAGAATCGAGTGCCGACGTCGGTTACAACGAAGGGAGGTTTTCGGCGTTTTTTGCGATAGTAATATAAATTCCAACGGGGTAAAAAGGAGATTTTTTACCATGAGTTCGTTGACACTAATCATTTATATTATTTTCGAAAAAGTGCTCGTTTTTGTTCTTCTATACGGATTCCCGACGTCGCGTCGCACCACTGAGACATGCATGACACCACCGGAAACATCTATTGGAAGATAAAACGAAGAGTAGACGGATAGTATACAGGCAAAAGTGACAGAACTATTGAATTCCTTAAAATGCCGAACTGTAACCGTTTTGAGCACACTGCGTATTTGACAAAACATGTTTTTACGGCGGAAATATTTGTAAAAAAATATAAGTTGGATGTGCAGTATTTGACAAACAGTTTACATCATAGCGAGGCCGATTGGCGAGTTTGTACGCCATTACAAAAAATCACGAAAAACCGAAAAAAGCGTATTAACGCAATACAACATAATTATTTTGGTCGTTTCCTTTCTCGAAAGTACGCTGTAGAAAATTCAACGAATACGAATAGTGTATACACATTAGCACTCGCTAAAATTGTGTACAGAAATCCTCTAAAGTCATGCAAAACGTTCTATTTCAGTTTAAAAATATAATTCGCTGTGTCCACTTACAGCTGCCAATAATAGCCGTCTTGCCCCGGGTATGATGGGGTATGTCGACTAATTTCTTAAAACAATTTAAACTTAAATAATTTTTTATCGACTAAGTATTAAATGTTTAAAATAACATAAAATGTTACTAATGATACTTTCAAGTGTTTATAAGCGGTTAACCTCAGCATCGTATACTTACCTCACTCTCCCCTGGATATTGTAAAATTATTACTCGCGAATTACAATTTTGAAAGTGAGTGTAAGGTGAAACGACGTGATATTAGATTATGTGATTATTATAATATAATAATTTGCCGTCGTCCCTCTATCGTCGCGATCAAAAGAATAACCGTGCCACCCTTTCGCCCGAGCACACCCAAAGTATGTAGAATTTAATAATGCCGCGCGTCTCCCGCTCGGTGGTGGTCCCTTCGCGGCAGATCAAATCATCCGGGTGCTCGATTACCTTCGAAAACTCTGCTGCCCAGTCTCCGCTCTTTGTACATAATACGGTCTACTATGTGTATTAAACGGCTCCGAACACCACGTGTGGCGGTAACGAAATCGCGAGTTACGTTTGAATTTCCAGTACACATTTTAAAGCGAATTCGCAAAACAAACGGGGAATATCGCGAACGCAATAGTGATGAATCGATTGTGAAAAAGGGGTGTTAGCCGTCGGATTACGTTACTTAAGGGACGGAATATCGCATATATTTTTTTTTTTTTTTGCTTAAATGCGGACCTCTGACTTGAATGTGACCTCGACGTAATGGCGGAGACAGACGCAACGGTTGCTTGAGTGGCCGTCAAGATACCGGACTTCATTTCGTCAGATCCCGAACTTTGGTTTGCTATGGTAGAAGGAAGTTTCGCCAGCGCGGTAGTTACAGTTGACAGTACGAAATTCGGGTATGTAGTTGGAGCATTACTACCGAAATATGCAGTTGAAGTCATGGACATAATTATGACGCCGCCCTCAGACAGTGAGTACGCTAAAATTAAACAGGAATTAATAAGACGTCTTACTGCCTCCCAATAGGGAAAAACACGCCAACTTTTGGAACGCGTTGAGATTGGAGACCGTCACAATTTTTACGCCACCTCCAAAGCCTGGCTGACTCTTCCGTCTCGGAAACATTATTGAAGACACTTTAAATGGGTCGCTTACCGAAAAGTATACAAAAAGCGTTAGCAATAGTTAAAGACAGTAAGCTTGAAGATCTCGCTGTCCATGCAAACAATATCGCTGACGCATCCGGTCCTTCGCTACCTCAAATAGCAGAGACTTCGAGAAGTGACACTTTTGAAGCCATGTTGAATTTTAAGATCTCTCAACTTAGTTTGAGTATTAATCAGGAAATTTCGACCTTGAGAAGTGAAGTAGCGGTGGTAAATACTCGTCCCTCGCGTAATCCGGACTCAAAACCTAGTACTTACCGCTCGAGATTTCGGTCTCGAAGCCGTACTCTCCATGGCACAGATGGTTTATGCTGGTATCACAATCGCGAAAATGCGAGGAACCTTGTACCTATTAATCGGGAAACGGGACGGGACATCACTGATGACGGCCAGTGAGCCTGGTCCGTTACCACGCCGTCTCTTCATTACAGATCGAACTTCTCAAACACAATCTCTCATCGACACGGGCGCCGACTTATGTGTTTATCCATGTAGCGCTGTTCCAGGCTATCAAGTAAAAACCGATTACATCCTATCAGCGGCCAATGGTACGCCTATTAACACCTACAGCACTATCACGCTCCGTCTAAACTTCGGACTTTGTCGAGATTTCACTTGGAGATTTGTGGTCAAAGCCCATTATTGGTGTTGACTTCTTGAGTCATTATTACAATCTTTTGGTAGATGTGCGTAATCAATGTCTTTTAGACGGACTTACACAACTCACCGCTCGGGGTCACGCCGCTAAATGCTCCATACCATCTATTAAGGTTGTTTTGGGAGAAACTGAATACGACGGCTTACTACGTGAATTTCCCGAGATCACCCGACCGTTTGGAGCGACTAAAGGTATTAAGCACAGCACTAAACACTTTATTCAAACGACACCAGGTCCCCAGTATCTTGTAAACCACGGCGCTTAGCACCTGATAAGCTGAAGCAGCAAAAAAAGAGTTTGAAGCTATGGTCCAATTAGGCATTGTTCGACCACCCCAGGGACCTTGGTCATCACCATTACATCATTATAGAAAATATAATGTGGCGACGTAAACAACGCACCACGAGTCGTCCAAGTTGTTTACGATATTGTCAGTGAATAAAGGGAAACCCCATGTTCTAGAATATACTATAATTATCTCGTTAGGGTAATTACGAGAAGGTTCTGGAACAGTCGACGCTTGTATATATACCGGCTGGTCGGACGCTCAGTCGGTCAGTCAGTCCGTGAGTACACTCCGCGACACACCGTTAATTACACTCCGCGACATTCTTCGCGATTCCTCCGTCATTGTAACGTGTATTGATATTTGTTTTTTCACATTTATATTCATACACGTATTTATGTAATATAGCGTTTATTTTAAATTAAATTAAATTGCGAGTGATTTTTTATTGCCTAAAACCCACAATAAAAATTAATCAGATGTCAAAACCGTTTTCTCGTGTACTGAAACGCGTTGTCCGTACTACGTGAATTTCCCGAGATCACCCGACCGTTTGGAGTGACTAAAGGTATTAAGCACAGCACTAAACACTTTATTCAAACGACACCAGGACCCCCCCCCCCCCCAGTATCTTGTAAACCACGGCGCTTAGCACCTGATAAGCTGAAAGCAGCAAAAAAAGAGTTTGAAGCTATGATCCAATTAGGCATTATTCGACCATCCCAGGGACCTTGGTCATCACCATTACATCTGGTATCGAAGAACACAACGGATGCTTGGCGTCCTTGTGGGGATTACCGTGCTCTAAATGCTCGGACTATTCCAGATCGGTACCCGGTTCGTCATATTCAGGACTTTGCGCATTTTCTCCATGGTAAAACTATTTTTTCAACAATCGACTTAGTCCGAGCATATTATCAGATTCCTGTAGCTGAAGAAGTTATCCCTAAAACCGCAATCGTGACACCATTTGGACTTTACGAATTCCTCTTTATCTTCCTCTAAAACCCACAGGTTTAACTATTCTGAATCGTAATCATTTTTCAAAATTATTGTTTCATATGTGAAAGAACTATAAGATTATCTTCTAAGAGCCTAATGCTATAGGAATTATGTATACAATCTGACGGAATTCGATGGTATTTTTATCGGATATTCCCTCTTAATAGATAGGTTTTGGAAAAATCGCGCGAAACCCTTACGAAACGCTAGACTCTTTTTTAAACTTTTAAATTTTAACCGATCTCGTAATACGAATCGTGTAATATATTGTTTCTACAACATCGGAAATCAAATCATATACGCGTGAAATGCCGTCTGAAAAATCACCAGCTGGAACCCCGTGACGACTATAACACAATGTTACTTTGTCTCCGCGGCTAGTCGAAAATAAAACACGTGTTTTTGCGCATACCTTCGCGTATTCTTTTTTAAATATACATATTAATTTTTTTTTATTGGAAAAACTTTTCCCTCGTACAGCCGCGCATTTTCTGCACGCGCGAGTTGTTGTGTATAGGTGCGCGAGACTACTTTTATTGACGTTTTGCGTTGTTTGAATATGGTAATTGACAAAATGTAATAGCCCGAAGAAATAAAACATTTTACATACGTACAGTTGTGCTGACGTTGCCGCGGTGTGTCGATATCGTCGACTGACAAAATACGTACCGAAGAGGAAAATTTTGACAATATTTCGAAACAGTAATGATAACGGACGTCTTTTGAAATTTTCGTGGCTATAAGTACAATATTCGGAGGGGAAAAACGTGTGCAGTGTAAAACTAATATAATTTATAGAATCTAAAACAAAGAGCACGAAAAATACAAACATTTCAAACACCGCGTTTAAACTGCGAACTTTGAATTGGATTCTAGCGAAGACACGAGCGAAATTAATATTGATAAAAACTAAAATTTTTAATTAAACTAGTCCGTTGGCTCTGCACGGAATCAACGCGAAACAACTTCTATTAAAACTAAATAATAATTGTAATAATGTGACCATCGTCGAGAAATGTGGCTCCGACCATTGACATTGTACTCGAATAAATAATCTCCTCTTTATCTAAAATCTTAGTCCCTAATATTTTCGAATTTGCGTTTTTCTATCAATTTTTGAAATTCAGACTTTAAACGATGCGTTTTCCCCGAGTTCAATTAATATTATTGTATGATTAAATCTACGCGTCTGAATCGTTCAATAAAAAACATTTTCCACGTTTTGCTACGCCATCGTGTACATAATTTATTTTTTAAACCCGCGTAAAAATCGAGATTCGTAAAAAAAAATTTACAATTGAAATATATTACTTTTAATAATATAACAACGTATAGTAGTCGATCATCCCGAATTTACAATAAGACTGATCGAACAAAACAAAACAATACGAAATGAACGTACGGCGAGTCGTATAATATTTGAAATGGAAAATAGCCGCTTTTTCTCCGGAGATCCGTTGCCAATCCGTCCAGGTCTTGATTTACATGTCTGATACACGATGTGTGTAACGCGTTATTAGCCGTGAGTTTGTAAAAAGAAAAAAATCTTCAAAAAAAAAAAATTTAAATCGAATAATATTATTGATTTTCACACGAAACCGTGTATTATCCGCGTGAACAAAAATATTATTTTAGAGCGTCGGTTCTTTCGCACCAGCTGTTCATCGTGGGTGGGTGGCGGAGGCATTTTCAGCTAAACACGTCATCGTCGTTCACAATAATACTTTTTTTGTATTGGTAAATAATATATATTTTTTTAAATCGTTTTGTCGTTTACTATCCATTATTATGTAGGCGGTCGACCACGCCACGATACGAGTTGGTACAACGGTTTAATTTTTCATAATATGTGCTTAAACGGTCCGCACACGGTTTACGATTGAAATCGATTTTTTTAAAAGAAAAAAAAAATAATATGTCAATACATTACTCCATTCCGAGGGTATAGAGAGAGGTGTGTGTAGGTCAGACGGCGAGTTTGCGAAAACATTAAATAATAATAATCAGGGCTGGGATTTTGTAGCACTTAAAGTTGCATAAATTTCCGCTATTATATCGTCTAAAATATAGCTGAATATGCGCTAAAAATATCATTATTTTTAATCAAAATAACTGGTAAAAGTGTAAAAGTATCTTAGGAAATTCAATAATAGCAATAAAATCGAAACAATCACAAATTATGTAAAATAACATTTTGATATCGAGATCTCAGAACCAAAGTTTAAGCAATTACTCTGATATTTTTTAAGTGCTTCGTTAAAAATATGCGAATGCCATAAAATATTCCCATCCTAATAATAAAATAAGACAATTTTTCATTAAAAAAAACGGCCGAAAATGCAAAAATTTCTTTAAAAATCGGAAAAATCACAAAGTATGTTAAATAAAATTTTATAAATGAGATCGCTGAACCACGAAACAAATTTCAAGCTTACTCTGCTATTTTTTAAGGATGTCATAAATAATATGCAAACGCTACGAAACCCTGATGATAGTAAAATAAAAATTTTATTATACGTTGTAATTGTTCCCGAACGTGAACGCGCGCGCGACAAAGAATTTGTACACTATAGGTACGACGCGCAAAAAGTTTCTAGATATTATGTAATATATTATAGTAAAGCGGCCGACCGTGATTTATTTTCGCTTTTTAATTATAATTTGAAATTTTTTTTTTTTTTAATTACACACGAATTCATTAAGCGAACAAAGCGTAATTTGTTACGACGATCACAATACACGATCCGCGCGTGTGTAATATCGCATTATCTGCAGTGCGGGAAATCACCAGCCGACGTCACACGCGGAGAATAATTATTATTGTTAGCAGTTGTTTTTTTTTTTTTTAATCCATTTCGTTCAAAAACTTTTTTCTAAACGCGTCATTTTTGGAACGGTAAAAATCCGTCGACGGTCGGTGCTATTATATTAACAAGCTGGCGGTCGATCGGGATATAGTTATGTTAGTTCCGTTTTGATTAATTATGGTTTTTTTTTGTTAAATTTTCGATCATCGATCCGGTTTTGCCCGCGGTTCGTCAACGACGGTGTTCAAAACGCGAGAGAACCGTTCACAAGAGAAGTTTTTCGAAGTGAAAATTCCGAAATCGGTTTTATACAAATATCGGACAGGAATAATAAATCACTACATCAAGAGTGTGAATTTTTTATTAGGTTTTTACAACGCCGTTTTGATTATTCGAACTGCTACGGGCTTAAATAGTTTATTTTGATAAAGGAGTGTACACACCAATAAATAAAATATATATATATATATATATTATCGTACGCCAAAGTCAAAGTGAAGTTTTATAACGTAAAATGGAATTTTAAAAACGCAAACAGTTGTATTTTTTGACTATACGTTTACATTCACAAGCGCGACGTTGTCTTCGGCACGGTTAAAAGTGTGGAACGTTATTTTTTCAGCGTTTTTTCGTTCAAAAGTGAGCGGATTAAACGTAAAAAAAGTATTTTCAATTCGATTTTCGGTACGTGTCACACAGCTGGCGTGCAATTAAAAAGATAGTAGGTTTATCGTCGATCCGCAAAATCCACTAAAATGCGGCGGGTTTCTTGCGGATGCCTTTGTTTTTGAACCTACCGCGGCAAAGATGCCATATTACCGGCCAACAACGAAAGAGTTTAAAATGTGTACGCACGTTGAAAGTGTTATGTAGACGATAAATTTTTACATTTCCCCGAATTTCGACTGTGAACTCTGTGTTTCTCATTAGGTTTTCCGTGTAAATTCCACTGCGTATAATCGTTCGACGTGTATACAGTTTTCGTGTTAAATTGTTAAATTCGGCTCGTTACGACGACTATAAACGTGTAATACGATATTGTTTGCTATACAGCCGGTACCACCTAGGCCCTAGGGTATTATAATTATATTTTCTAATGCCTTTCCAATAATATATTATTAAATCGAGCGTTTATACATAACATATATAGTTGTGCGGCATAGGTATGAATTATTTCAATAATCTCTTCGGTATAATATACGAATAATTATTTCGTCTCGGGGAATATTTTACACGTTCCGTGTGTATTCAGTATATTATTATCGTACGTATTCACGCGTATAGTTTATGCCTGTACCTATATTAAAATACCACCGCAGCGATGGGCACAAATCGTCATTTGATAATCGACCGCTGCAGGCTAACCGCGGAACGTTTTCAAAACGATCGTTTATTAAATAGAAATTACTAATTTAGTTGATTCGCCTACGATTTTTGTTTAGCCTTGTTGACGTTACGGGGACTCCGAGGGCACCAGCCACAAGGGGGAGGAGGGTAGGTGTTTTATATGAATCGAAGATCCCTCAAAGTACCATCTGAGTCCTTAGATTGCAGAATAAGTGTTGAATTCAGAAATCGTGGCATTCCTTTTACCAGAAAAAGTTTTCACAGAAAAAAAACTATCGGCAATTGTGTCGACTGTGTGTGTGAAGTTAACGGTAATTTTTGTAATGAAATAGTTATTGTGGAATATCATAATAGTATCTGATCAGTGTGATAAAAACATCTAAATCCTATCATGGTTACGCTATCATTCGTCTTCGAAGATTGGATCTATTCTATTATAGATTATTATAAATTAAATGATTTATCGTCGCTTTCAGATGTTAAATAATGCGTTTAAACTACAATTTTTAAACTAGTGACCCACCAAAAGCGTAGTCGCTACTCCGTCAAACTACCCACGCGACCTAGAGTGATCCTGGTTTTTTTTTTTATTATTAATTATATTACGTGATTACAGCAAACATAACAAGAGAGCGTGCGGAAGACGCAATATTATACATTATATTAACCTATACTGATATATAACACCTTATACAATATACTGCGAATCGAACACGTTCAAAAAAGGTTTTAAGTCGACCTACATACATACATAACGCGAATCATACAATATCGATTTCAGTAGTTTTTTCTACCCCACTCCCTCCTCCGAATCCGGGAAATGAACGAAATATTATTATTTTTCTTTATTTGTGGCCATCGCTTTGGCCTGTTATTGAAAACGGTTGATTTATGTCGTACTTCTTCGCTGATAATACCCGATATTACCAGAGAAATACGATATCGGATTTATTAAAGTCTCTTCACGTCCGTGCCTACTTCAGTTTCGTTGTATATAATTATAAATATGTACCGTTCACAACACAGATTCGATTTCACCCGTGTAAAAATATATAAAATTGAACGGAACGGTTTTTCTTATTTTCGAATAAATAGTATATATTATATTTTTTCATTACTTATTGTAACGATGCGACTACGACGTTTTGTATGGAAATCAATAAACAATTTCAACGCTGTTGGTGGAGATTCGACGAAAGAGATTATTATTCAACAGTGTAAAAAATTATGGATAAATTACGCTTTGCACAAAGGTTTCGACAACTTTCAATCCTTTGCGAACAACTTTTGCGAGTTTCCGTTATAGATTTATAAACTGTATTTAAACAATTTACAAACACGCCACGTTGTACGGCGTTAAGTTAGGTTTTTAACGTTTTCGAAAAATAAAAACATAATTTTAATACGTAAAAGATATACTTACCGTTGTTATAAAATCAATAGCTGGTATATCTGCAAATATGGATAAATTCGGAAGTACCCGCATAAATATAACGTCATTATTCGACGTGCTTTAACTCAATAAATAAGACGAAATACATGTACAATATTAAACTATTGGGAATAAACGTGTTCGTACAGTGCGGCGATTGGACCTACAAACAGCTTCATTCGCCGATCGGTACCATTTCGGATTTTTTCCCATCCGATTCGCAAGACATTTTTTGCTCGTTTCGTAACAGAAAAATTTCGTTTGCGTGTCAAACAAGCGAATATAAGTTTGAAAATTACACATTAAAAGTTTTAAATGTGAGTAGGTAAATACGTATAAATACTTGAATATGTCGCTAACGCTGCGCCAGAGAAATATAGGTAATAATAGGACGCCGGGCGAGCTGCAGGGTTAATTAAGTTTCTTTGACTCGGCGATCTTTTCAAAGAAAATATAATTTATGTCGGTAATATATATATATATTTTCTATTTAGTATTCGTAATTGGCTCTACAAAAGTAAGACGTAATCGTACACCGGTAATTCACATTTGTCTATACATCTGGAATCGTATAAGCTTATTGAACGTATAAATGTCTTTCATAAAACAATACTGCAGTTATAGAAGTTTGTAAAGTTGATAGAAGTTGATTGGATATGTGATCAATATCCAAGACTGGGCAGTAACTCGTTAAAAGTTTAGTTATTATTAATTAACTCGTTGATTGATTTTTTTCGGTAACTTTTAACTTTAAATTTTTTTTTTTTAATTTTACGTGTTAAGTCAATCTGTAATGATTTAAATTAATTTTTTTAAAATTTTTGAGAAAAAAATTATTGGTAAGAAAAGAATTTCAAAAGAAAATACGAAAAAAAAATGTTTTGAAGCGGAAGAAATGTCATACTCTCTATGTACAAAACCAAATGAATTAAAAATGTGAACTGTATAATTTTTATTATAAATTAATTTTTTTTTTGTTATTTAACTATTAATTTAATAAATTCAAGGAATGAAAAAAATTCACTTTTCTCTCAACTTTTTATTTTTCAAATACATTTAACACAACTACCCAGCCTAGTCAATATCACATACAGTGGAAGAACTGATAAGCAAAACTCTGCCGCAATTAATTAGGTAACGAAAGCTAACTCCAAATCAACTAAAACTAATCTAAAACTATAATTGAAATAAAAACCGTAAAATGCATCAATTGTGTTTAAAATCAATGAGTTTAAACAATATTATACCAGTATACTATGGATCAAGAAAAATGACAATAATATAATACCTAACCTAACCTAACACCTATGACTTATGTTAACTATATAGTCTATACTATCTTTTCTCTTGAATTATTGACAATATAAATTTTATTACGCGTTTGTCCATTGATATGACTGTTCGAGGAAAGGAACAAACAGTTTTTTATTTTGCTCAAATACATGTTGGTTTACCAATTTTTCTTTGAACCGATAGGCATTTGGGGTTGACGACTTGCACCGTTGTATACAGAGTTAAGAATTCTTCGAAACGGCAAGTTTTGGCTCATTTTTCATACTTTTCAAATTTCAAAGAATATTTTTTTAGAGTTCATCAAGTTCTCGTACACTAAATTACACAACTGTTTTTTTTTTTTTTTTTTCCCCGTCTCCACGTACACAAACTCGAAAGACGTTTCTTATATATTATTCCTTATTTTACATTTTCGGACGCGGCATTTCGTTATAGTTACCTTATATCGTTCAGAAACATGCCATTCTACACAATGTGTGTTCTATAAAAGTTTGGAAAAAACTTTTGAAATAGATCGCACTGCTTTGGGTGGGTCACGTTTTAGGTGGTAAAAATATTACATTGGATTTTAAAGCCTAATCACGAATGTAACGTTTCTGAGTTGGCTTCCGCGAATCATATGAATCATATGCTCTATGAATAAAAAATTCCTAAACATAAAAATAGCCGATATTTTTTTTTATCACGTTCATTCGTTCGATGATGCGCGAAAGTCTCATTACATTCTAACTTAAAATAACAATTTAGACGGTCTTATCTACCGAATTTCGATCATTTTTTTTTTTTAATCGAAATACCTACGGCGAAACATCGCGCGCAGGTGAATTTCGCGTACATTTTAATATTGTGTTTGATTTTTCGAACAGTACGCGAGCGTTGAAAAAAAAAAAAAAATCAAGAATAAATTGAGTTCGTCATAATTGAAAACACTGAAACGACGAGTTTGTCTAAAACGTTCGGAACGTCGTTAGAGTTATATACAGTTTATAATAATAATAATAATAACAGTAATATAAATGGTAACTCGCGTGTAACGCGATTCCGTTGAACTTTTAAAATAATAATAATAATTGTTATTATTATCACGAAAACAGCGATAAAACTCCGCTACCCGCAAATTCACACGAGTCAAAGTTTGTTGGAACGCGACCCCGCGACCGGATATTATAGCGTTCTACTAAATCAACATCAAACGACCGCGATGATAATAATTATAATAATAATAATCACCTAACCTTTTCGCGCGAAACGAGAGGGTAAGTTTTAAAATATATTATCGGTTTTAAAATTCAGTTTTATTTTAACCGCGGCGCACACCGTAGCCGATGATAAGTAAAAATTGATTCCGTCAACAGCAATATTCCGTCAAATACGTGTGAAAAAAATAAACGTTTCCTTTTTCGTAAAAACTTTAGTTCGTATAAAACCGAATATTGTCTGAATACGAGCCTGAAAGTTGCGCATCAAATTTTTCGATCAATATATTATAATGTTTTAACACCGGAATCGATTTTAAAAATGTTAAAATCGCGAATCGTTATGCTGCTGGTTTTTTTCCATTTCAACAAATAAAATAAAAACTCGTCGTAAAATTATAATTTTTTTTTCAAAAATTAACACCAACATATTATAGAAATCGTTATTTTCGCCCACGCGTTTTAGTTTTTCACTGTACAACATTAATAACCGTCGTTAAATCACATAGGCGTTCATTAAAGGTATTCTAATTTACCTGTAACACTGTATTAATAATAAATCAATCGACGTTCGTATCATTATTATTATTGATTTAATTAAAACGGTTCGCCCTCGTGAATCGAGTTTCGCTCGCAGTGAACAGCAGAAGCGCAGTTGACCGCGATTAGTTTTAGCAGTGGCGGGAAACCGCGAGAACGACTCCATTCAATCTGAATTTTTTTTTTCGGGAAAAATTTTATTGACCGAAAAATAACTTATAAGCGTAAAAAATACGAAGGCTCTCGAGGGCAGACCCTTCCTTCTTCGTCTGTACTCAGGGCAAAAGTATAATAATAACTGGTCATGTACGGACGCGGAAAAAATAATACCCTAAGTTCTGTTCCGTGTGGAATCCCGTAATTCATCAGACACGCGCAACGTGGACGAACAACTGTATAAACTTTGGGCGATAAATTCAACTTAAAAACTTAAAGTTCCGCGATAAAATATCATCATAACGTATAGTACACGCATATTATATTTTGACGTTGGCGAGAAATTCCTCCATAAAAACTACTTAATCGCTCCGTCGAAACGGTTTTCGTTCGAAAATCATGACGAACGCGAAAACACGAATTGATAACGTGCACATGTGGACAGCCCTCCACCCCCTTGTCTCAAAATATGAAATTTCTTGTGCAAATAATTAGCATGAAATTCTCATCAGTTCGCATCCCCATTTTTGAAATTTGCGCGACTTTCATACTCGAAATATATCAAAAATAATGAGGGCGGCTGGCAACGCGTGTCACCTCCTCCGAAAATAATTTTTTCCTTAAATAATTAGCACGTAATTAGCATGATTTACCGCGGCCACTCACGAAATTTACGTGACCTTCGTATTTTAAACGTGTCGAATATTTCGAGGGAAGCAACGCGCGGACCCCATTCTCCCGGAAATGAGTTTTTAATTTTTTGAAATCGTAGTACATATATTATAAGGCTCGGAAATCAAATTTAAATATAAAGGCGGCGCCAATGTAACGTTACACCAGCACCCCAGTGTTTGTATTTCAAGTATTCCGATTTCCAAACCATCCTAGGGATTATTATGTTTTAAATATGATTCCCGTGTCACCACGGAAATCGTATACTTGTAAGTTTCAGCTAGGTAGGGAAATACAGTTTTGCTGCAAAGTATTTACGCGTTTTTGGAGAAATTATCTGCAGCGAGATTGTCCTTATGGAACAACACATAATTGAAATCTCTCGATTATCTATGGAAATTACAAAATTATACTAGTAATAGCGCAATATTAATTCCGACGGATCGCCGTTTCTGAAAATTGATATGTAACCTGAACGCGTTAAAGGATCGCTCGCAACCGCCGTCTTTGAACTGGCGAGGAGTTTCACTGCAAGTTTTTTGAAAAAATCGTTTAGAAAATTTTGTCGTTCGCGGTTTACTATGTTAAAAAGGAAAATTCAGCAAAATGTAGGTATTGTATACGGTATACGTATATATAACGGTATCATTCGAAAATTCGACCCCTAATCAACAGAAACGCACGCGTTCTTGTAGAATTAACACCACCGTCACTTGGTCGATAAACACAATATTTTAATAGAACGATGTAGAATAATCGTTTTTTTTTTTTGGTGCAAGAACGAGAAGAATAAATAATTTATAACCACTAATACCGGGGCCGCGGCCATTGAACGTACAAGCTTTTTTGATGACAATGTCAAAAGGCCGTTCGGGGGGCCGACTCGCGTAGTTCAGATAATAATTTATACGGAGGTTAGTAAATATTACGACACCCTAGGATTGTGAAGACGTGTTCATCAGTGTTCGTCACAATCGTTATCGCGTTTTATATCGGCCCGATATTTACAAAAAACTCAAAGCGCCCACAATTCTTCTTCGGTCGCCGACTCCGTATAACCGTGCAATATAACAACGATGCATCTTTTTTTTCCATTGCGAATTACAGTAATATCACGGCGGTTAGGTTGTACTGCGCGCGACAACGGTGTAATAGTTAGTAGCGGATTTCGGCGAAAAATCGCACGCGCTCACCGAGACGACCCGTCGGTCTGATTTACATTTTTTGGTCAACGATGTTTAGTTGTAGAGGGACGCGCGGCGGTGCATAAATTATTATGCGCGCGGGCCGAATCAGACGGTTCGGTAAACTCGCCGTTGATTAAAATTGTTTGAACGCGATTATTTGCAATGATAATGATTAATAATATTCGCCGGCGATAAAACGCCGTATTAATTAGAAACGGCGAACTCTCCGTCGATATAACCGGGTGCGGGCGACGTCCGTTATTATCGGTCGGGGGGCTCTGTCTCGAGAAACCGAGGAGAGTTTTGATCATAGTAGAAATGCGGTGGTACTTACATATGTGTAATAAAATAAACCTAAAAACTGCGCGTGTATCGCGTACAACAACACAGACGGACGTGTGTATTCTTGTCGCCAATATGACGGACGACGCGTTCACGGACGGAGCGATTTTTACGTACTTTTCCGATGAAAAATAATCGGTTTTTTTATCCGGAACGAAAGGGTTCGTTGTTTTCACGAAACCTAAACGGTTTCGTCCGGGATAAAATTACGTCCGTACTCTTTTCCGCGAAAGACCACGGGGTCGTTCTATCGACATTTAGGCATTCAGTCTCCGCGATCGCCCGACGTTTGTTTTGGCGACTCAATTTCATGTCCGAGCGCAGTCCACGCTACGTCTGCGCATGAGCTCGAAAAGCTTGAAAAAACCAATTTTTTCGTTGTTTGGTCTCGCCTCGGGGAACGCTCGTGCGAGAGACTGCACGTAGGAAGCCTTAATTTTGCAAACCCTTTAAAGGCCGATGCTGCGGTATCGACTGACACGAAGAGTCGAGGACTTAATTTTACCAGGTCGTACATTCAATTAGCATTGGTTTTAAGTCGAAAATCGGGAAACGTACGTATTACTATGAAGCGAATCGAATGGGTAAAAAAAAAAAAAAGTTTTTAAATTCTATGTGTAGCTATAAATTTGTTTTTAATATCTAACACGTTTGTACTTTGCGCGATATAATAATAATGCGTGTGACGATTCCGACCGATTCGAACCGTTTATGGACGGACGAAAAAAGAAGAAAAACAACAGGATTCGTTGTTAATCACGATTTTTGAAATCGTTCTATTACGAGTATATTCAGTGTTTGTCGTGTAGTGACCAAAAATTTCGTAATACTTCGTACAAGACGGAAAATTATATTTCACCTAAAATAACTGTCAAAATTGATGGAAATAACGATCGAACGATTTCAAATTATGCGTGCGATGATTATTTCAATTGATTTGGAAATTTACGACCGTATTATTGTGTAAAGATCAGTTAAATTCTCGTTACTATATGTAAAAATGTTTTTTTAAAAATAAACAACTGCGCTTTCTTCCACACGCTCGTGAAATAAATAAAAGTTTATCGTACCCATAGTACACTTCTTTCGCGAACAACGTTTTCGAAATATTATTATCGTGTTCTTCGCGCGCGCAGACAAATCGTTCCATATTTTTTATAACGGCGTATCTCCGTCCGTGACCGACCGATGTTTTTCGCGATTATTACCAGCCATACACACGACGAATACCGATGTAAATAGACCATTCGGTCGCACGCCTAATTTTTGGAAACGCGAGACACGACATTTTTTTCCTTTTACATTCTTTTTAAAAAAATTTTTTTTTTTTACCAAACGTGAAAGCGGCGCGAAAGAGAACTCGCTCGCGGTAGAGAATATAAAGATAAATCGACGGGATAAGTCGCGGAACGCATACACGTATATATACGAGTGAACCGAGTGCGTGTCCGCGCTCATTATAAACCCCGGTCCCGGGTTCCGGGGGGATTACAGAACTCGGCCTCGGGTGAAGAATCGAAAAACATCGGTCACCGAATGCTCGTGCGATTCGTATTATGTATAATGTAATACTGTGCAGTGTTCCGTGCTGGACGAAACACATCGACACAACGATTTATTTCCGCGAGAAGAAAAAAAAAAGTATTTTCAACGCGACAAAAAACGTTTGTTTGCGAAATCTGCAAGAGCGGGATAACATCGAATATTACGACCTAACGATGTTTTTTTATCAGTTATCCTATATAGTAGAAAGAATGCTCCGATTTTAACGAAAGATAGGTAGGTAGTCGATGCGAAATTCTACTCTATTGTAAGCTTTTTTTAAAAATTTTGATTATTTTTGTAGTTGTGAGACGTTGAAAAACGGTTGCGTCGAAATCGCTCCGTTCAAATTTGTATATGTCATTAGGAAGGGTTTTACGAGTGTACTGTTGCAAATTCAATCGGTTTTGATCATTTTTGAGGGAGTTGTGGAACTTTGAATTTTCGTTATTCCGGGCGACCGTATGTTTCTTACGGGGGGGGGGGGACAAATAATTACGGTGAAAGTGTTTTCTACACATCGATTTAGATTTTTTTGATTATAACATCCAAAATAAATATCGAACTGAAACTTTTACATAAAACAAGAATAATACAAAAGTTTTTATTGTTAAATTTGTTTTTACCAGGATACGTATACTAGACAACTGAGCTCGTTCAGAATTGTATTTTCGAAGGAAATGATTTACCGTAGCTATCAGATATTAAATAAAGCGTTTGAACCACAAATTCTAAACTAGTGACCTGTACCCAAAGCGTAGTCGTTACCCCGTCCAACTACTCGCGCAACCTAGAGTGATCCCTGAATTTTTTTTTAGCTTTTTCTGGTAGTACGAGAATCGTACCGTGATCTTTAGTTCTCCAAAATTAACTTTTAGTTTACTCGCATCGCTTTCGAAACGATACCTCTGATACCTATATTTCCTTTAAACGATTTTTCAAACTTCTTTATTAAATTATAGGTACTGAAGAGTTTAGCAGTAACTAAACAACTGTTAAAAAAAAGAAATTCGATTTTTAATATTCGATGGGAACAATTTCAATATTAAAATTATATTAAGTAAAATTGTTTGTATACCTGATGGTGTTTAACGGATATTTATTAACTAACTTTTATATTAGAGTGATCTGTCAAAAGTGTTAGAATAAAATCAATATTCGATACTTAAATGCCTAAAAATTATAATTTAAATGTACGTACGTTTATGAATGTTGTTTTGACATTGTTCAACGCGACATATCGACACCACAAAAAATTATACACTACTATTTTTGTCTGAAAACACTCAAATGAAATAATTATCAAACAAATTTTACCGAACAATTTTCCTATCAATTTAGAAATTCATCAAAATCATTCGAATACAATAATTTACTAAATCACTGGTATACGTATAATGTTGGTACGTTTTGAATATTACGCCTTTAATTTTTACTTCAGAATTAATTTTGTCCTGCCGCCGCACCACCGACCGTACTCCAGACCAATACTTCTGCTACGTGAATTCGAATCGACATAATATTGTATTCAAATAAATTCGATGAAACTCGCGTTTGTATACGAATTCCGTTAGCCACAAATAGAGATGGACTCCTAATTATTCCTCGGCAGGTACACTGCAGTAATTCGTTCGATTATTTTCGTTTGGAGAAAAACACGATTTCCCTACGCCAAACGCGATCGTTTGGCTTAGAATTTCTGTTCCGAAATGTGCGACCAATATTGAAATTTATATCGCGCAGCTGATTCGTGAAAGGCGCAAAAAAAAAAAAAAAACCCCTTTGCCACAGTTTTTGTCGTGATGGTATATATATAATATTATGGAACTGTACCATCGCGCGCGTCAAAATAGTTGAACTGCCGCTGATTGGGTCTCCGGTATTGAGAATAAAGTGAATCCTCGTCGTTGTTGTTGCCTGGAAAAAATAAACGAGAAGAGAATATAAAAATCATTAAAAAGTCTCATCGCTCTCCCGGGAACAACCGGCGTTTCGCGAAAGAAGGTTTTCCTCCAGATATAACGTAGCGCGTTTTGGACGAAAAAAACGTTTTTTATTCGATCAGGTTTTCTGATTATTTTCGCTAGTGCTAAAACATAATAGTAATATCGCAGTATAGCTGTCATCGCGGCCGTTGTCGCGCACTGCATCGAGTCCTTTTTAATCCATTTCGTCGTTCTTTTCCCCGAGAATGACGAACTTTTCCTTTTGATTCGTTTTTTTATTTAAAAATAATTTCGACCTTTTTAGAATACGACCTCGTCCCATTCGAGTACAGTCAATAAAAATTCCGAAAAATAACTGTTAATAAAACTTTAAAAGTGCAAACCACGTACGAGTTCGTGTACAAACTTAAACGTTTCAAAGTTTTTTAGTTGACTTTGTCGCCGTTATACTGGCATCCGTGATAAAAATATTGTTTAATCGCAAAATTAGTTCGGTAGGTCCATATTTCGGCGATGGTTATACCCTATACCGTATACCACGTCTCTGCGGTTGAAAGTTATTTTCTCGATTTCCCTCACCCCATTCGACTTTTCTAAACACGCCACTGATCCGTGAAGGATTTTTTCACCAAATATTTAATTTAATACAACATTTAAGTGCGCTTAAATTAACTTTTTTCATAACTCATAACAGAAGTTTTTTTTTTTTTTTTTTTGGAAATGGACACGAGTTTAAAATCAATCTGAACTGTTCAGCTGTTTACCCGATAGGAATTCCTTGTAGTTAAAAATACCTTTAATAAAATACATTTAAACATACGTTATGGCTAAAAACAGTTCAGAAAACTAATATTTATTTGTCGATATCGCAGTATAGACGTATGGAGAAAATTAATTTTGTCTATGTTGGCAAATAAGACTTTTTTTTTTATTTTCCGTAGAACGAACGTATTAAATTATTTATTGAATTTCTATTGAAAAATAAATTATTATATCGGTTGTACAGTAGAACGATCGCACGATAAAATTTCATGGAAATAAAACATCTTTTAAAATATTTTATTTTTTTTTTGTAAACCATTTATTGGCTTTACCGAAATAATTGGAAAATCAAATCTGCTATTGGACATTTTAGTTAGGTAAGGACCAACAGGATAACGATGAAAACCAATCATATGTTTTGTGTATCGTTCTCGGTAAAAAAATAAATACCAAACAAGGGAAAAATGTACTGTTTACAGTTTAATAATTTAGTTTGTGTTTCGCCATTGGTAAACATGAAATGAATTCACTAGGAGCTTAAGTTACTTGAAAAAAAAAAAAAGAATGAATTCCTTTATAGTATTACCGATCTTATCAATAAACATTTTATTTTTGGAGAAGTACGGGTTAGTGTCCTCCAGTTTTGCCCATGATTCTGGCGGCCAACAAATAATGTTGTAAAGTATTAATTTTTGCGGAAAAATGTATCAAATTTTTTAAAATACTATCTGGTAACTGTGGATTAACATTTTTATTAGTTTAATAAAATCCGTTTTTTGATCCAACTCGCGATTACGTCTGTACAGAGCGTAGAATTTGAGAGGCGTTCGAATGATTTTGTTCCAAGATGGAGTTTTCCGTATTCAAAAGTAAGTTTATAATGGATTTTAAGCAAGACGCGTCGCAAAATTTGCAATTTTTCTTTTTTTTCTTTTACGTTTTATTAGGTACCTGTTGTTTGAAAAAGTAACCGGTCAAAATATCTCCGAAAAAATATCTCCTATACAAAAAATTCAAGTTTGAAATATAAAGTTTTAAAAACGTATTTAAAATTGTGACGTTATATAAAAAGAGAATCGTTATTTATATAAAAAAAATAGTAAATTGATTATATCTGAACGGCCGATCTTGCCGAATCAATTCGAATTCGTGTCCGCACTGAACACCGTCTTACTGTAAACGGACCTTAACGTATTTTAGTCGCAACTCATTGTCTATTGACTCATTGATTACATTGTCTATTGGAAGAATATGAAGCATATAACAGGCAATATGACTTTTTTTTAGTACAATTCAATCATGATTTTTGATTCAATCATAAATTCATTATTAAAATCGTTTTTAAAATGACAAAAATATCGATCTTAATTTTAACTAAACATAAAGAACTAACTTTAAAACAGAACTATTTGTTAAAATACTTTACTTTTCATAATCTAACCAAACAAGTGTATAAAATAATTTGCAGTTTTTTTATGATTTATAGAAACGAATCCAATGTTTCAACGACAGACATATTCGCTAACGCGCTCATTCCATATATGGTCGAATAAAACCCGTTTTTCGCTATTTTATAAAAAAGATACGTTTTTATTTTTTAGTTTTTTGTGTTATTTACCCACCAGTGGGCAACTAACGCGCGGTACCGACACTCGATTTAAAAAATACAAAATGTAAATCTGAATAAACAGATTAATATTAATAATTCATCGTTAAACTTTTTTCTCCCAACAGAGTACTAGCTCGTCTATTTATCTAATTTGGTAAACTAAAAACGGATTTTCGAGCGTGTATAGGTATAGTGTTGAATGAAAAAAAAATTGTTCTCCTCGGAGAGATTTATGCCCTCCAGAACCCGGCCGGACATTTGTTCACCCGTTTTGTCAAACGAGTAATTTATTCCGCAAGTTCGAAAAAACCATTCCGTGATTTCGCCCGCGTCGTTTTGTCCCGAGTTTCTCACATATTCTCATAATAAATTACCATTTTTTGTCCCCCCCGAGTCGTTGCAGCGGATGCCAATAAGATCGCGGCCGTGTGCGCTGCAATTTGGCCGTCGACCAAATCGCCGCCACCGTTTGTCGGACGACGTCGTTTACGACGAATTTTTATTTATTTATTTTTTTTTTTTGCGTTTTTTGCAAAACGATAACCGTACACGGTCGACCGAAGACAGCACGCGGATAAAACACGAAAAACAAACGGTCCAAGCAGCGTCCGATGAACACATTGAAAGAATATTGTGGAGGACGGTCGTGGATCAAGTTTTTTTCCCCGTAAGATTATTAACGCGGTTTGGCTCCAACCCTTTCCTCCCGAAAATCGGCTCTCTAAGTACGTGTTCCATCGTTTATCGGCGAAACGCGTGCTTTCAAAACCTACGGCGAATAATAAAGAATAGTCTCAGCTCGGCTCGGAAAACAAAATAAAATATCCCGAAGAAAAACTTGTATTTTTTTTTAATTGGACACAGTGGATACAGCGTATTATTGTTTTGTACGACGCGATTCATTCGTCGATGTCTGTCACTCCTAATAATAATTGGCGTTTTAGATTTCCGTGTAGACCTTCCCCGAGACTTCCGAGAACGCACCCACGCCATCCGAAAACGGCGAGAAAATATCTCGAAGGTGGTGCTCGATTTTTTCGTCAAATCCGAAGACCGCGCGAATCATCCCCACGAATAACGTGAACGCGTGCGGAAATCGGGAAAAGTTTTACCGGTTTTTCGTTTACAGTTCGCGAAAATCCGAAAATCGGTCGGTCCGTAAATTTCTATTTATTTCTCCTATTTTATACGTGCCGTCCGACCGGGATGATCGCGCGGGCTTATAAAATAAATTTACGCGTTTACGCGGTTTTTCGGTTTCGAAGTACACGAATCGCGGAAAATCCTTAAAATCGTTACGATCGATTACCGCGGTTCGTGTTAAAATGTGTTTCGATTGTACTAAATATTTTATTACAGTGTCGTTTCCGGGAGTTTTATGCAAAATCTTACGGACGGTACTCAAACGAGAAATATTTCGCAATGCTCCCGCCCCCGTAAATACTCCACTGGAGAGTATTCTCCGCTGCGGCTGTGTTATAGAGATTCGGAAAAACGTTTTCGGAGTAGAGAGCTTTTGATTTCGCGTTTGCTCGCGGTGGTACGAAAAAACCGACGTTTTTGCGTTTCACGGAGGCGGCGTTTAACGATTTTTCGTGCGAATTAAAACGATTCTTACAATGTACAACGTCGAGGCCGTGTTTTTTGAGCGCGAAAATATATTATTGTCTTTTAAAATATTTAGTCGGCCTCGTCTCGCGGGGAAAACGCGAATCGCATCTTCGTACGGCGTCGTTACTACGGGGGCGGTTTTTAACCCCCGGCAATTATAGGTACATATTTATTTATTATCATACCGTGCGAAACGTAGTGGCTTGTATGTAATGTTATATACAGAACGCACGAATGTAATGTGCCTGTACGTTATGTAAAATATTATACGTTTGAGAACGACGTATATTAAAATATGTTCAACACGTATCGTGTAACGCTTATTTGAAAACTGTCAAAAATGAAAAAAAAAAAAAAAAAGAGAACCGTTAAATACAGTAGTATGTAGTTATTTACTTGCGTATTATTATTATATTGTGACGAGATGATGAGCTACGGTATATTACGAGACGTTTTTCTGAAGGTATAATAATAATGTTATATGCAAACGGAGTTGTTTTAACTGACTGACGAGAAGAAACGACGCCGCGCGTTATCAATTATGGTTTTTTTGGAAACCGATATAAATTATTATCGGCGTGTATTTAAAAAAAAACTTTCCGAATTGAAATATTCTCGTACGATTTACATTTTTGGTTTTTTTATCCGGCCCTTCAGCCTTATGTTCGCGTTTTTTTTTTCTTCACGTCGCTAGCAGTCGCAGAATCGCGTTTTGTACTGTATAGCACGAGGCACGAGCGAGAAAGACAAAAATTTAATTTGCGTTTTGTCGGATGTTTTGTTGTCCGACGCGCACGTCCTGCAAGTACACCTGGAGGAAACTATCAAAAGGTTTTTGTAACGACCGTAATGTTGTATAATAAGAGAAATAAATTACAAAGGGTATTATTAACATTTTCGAATTGGATTACGCGAGCTCAAAGCGAACTCGTCCGAGTGGTTTATGCGTAAGTATCATCATGTACCTAACCTATAGGTACAAACGGTGTCGCGTTGCGCGAAAAACGAGAGACCGACGGGGAACGACGTACAAACTGCAACGCGGCGTTACAAAAATATAAATTAGCAAAAGTATGGTGTTCGAATCGTGTACGAATAAGCCTGTTAGCCGGAAGGTTTTATAATCACGAACGCCCGGACGACGGACAATATGATCAATCTTGTGCCGCCACCCCACGTTAAAATAATCAAAACGAATAAAGTTTGGCTGAGACACAGTCTGCGATCATTATGATTTCTACGATCGTCACGATTCCTAAAAAAATGTTGTTATTTATAAACCTGTATTGTACATTATTTTTTACAAACATACGCGTTACGATCATCGTATCGTATTTTAGAGAACGGTCGCGTAAAAAAATAAACTGAATCTGCATATTTTTTAAAACTTCTCACAATTCCTAGGAATCGACGTGATTTTTGTTTTTTTTTTACACAATTTTGTTCTCGACTACGCCGTATTGCCGCGTGGCTTTGAATTTCACGTTTTTTTTTTTTTTCGTTTATCGGTATAATAGTTATTCAATTGTAATGTATGACGTGTAACGAAATCATTGTAAAAAAAAATATTTAAAGGACTTTATGGTTTTTGTCCAGTAAAGAATTTCATATTCGAGTAGAAGCATTGAAATTTTAATACAACGTTGGGCACGTAGTTAATATAATATTGTAGCTAAAAAAATTTGCACGAGAGAATTTCGTGTTGGTCGTTTAAATTTGGATAATTGACGAAAATGGGAATATTTAGAAAAAAAGTTCATTCGTAATTAACTCAATTATACCCTACTAGCAGCTCGGTCACCCGCCGACTATGTCGCCGCACATTTTCGGAATGAACAATATTACTTATTTCGAACGTCGTAAATTACTAATTTTCGTGTTGAACAAACGAAATCTTTGGTTACGCGGTGCAACAGACGATAAAATACGGGTATATGACGTATATTACGCGATGCGTAAAAACGTTTATTTTACAGAAAAAAATGTCTAAATCGATTTTTCAAAAAAAATTTAATTATTTAGTTTAATTAGTTGATATTTTCTAACGCGGTGTAGTATTGTTCTCCGTCTAGTAATACATTCGTTATTAATTCGTATTATAAAATTTTGTTAATATTTTCTTGCTAACGGTGGTATCAATTTTTCAAACAACCGTAATATATTTCAACTATAATTATTGTTATAAACACGCGTATGAGCCATAAAATACGAGACGCAAAAATCGTAATTCGTAATAAATTTTCGTCGAGTTTAGTCAGCGGAACATAAGAGTAAAACAACTTTTTGTAAAAAAAAAAAAAACAGTACGCTTATCGATTACGTTTCGAGAAACAATATTATTATTCCGTATACAATAACGTTTCAAAACCTCGCGAGCCACACACGAACTTTCACGTAAAATGCAAACTGTACCTACCGTCGTGTAACCGTTATTATTCTTATTATTCTTTCCGATTTTACAAATTTACCAGAACAAAAAAAACCTGTCCTCCGAAGAATACGATTTAAAAAAAAACCGTATTCGTACCGTAATAATTATTTTTTTGTCAACTTATTTCTTTTTTTTCCGACACACCTCTATACTCGTAATTATTAAAGGGCAAATATCAGTACAGTTCGACCCTCGTTAACCGTTGTCGAGCGGTCCGAGTGACAAGGCCGTCAGCGTATAGCGTGTTTACGTTAAAAAGAAAAAAAAGAAAAACTGTATACAAATGAACTTAGTTTTTAAAATAATTATCATATCATTATGACTAATAACGTTATTATTATTATTATTATAATTATTGTTTGCGGCTCGAGGGCCAAATACGTTTTTTTTTTTTTTTAACGAAGGGTAAATATACAGTTACACGCACATAAACGCTCGCTGTACTGTTTTGCCGCTTTCCAGTTAAGTTCACGTCACACGTGCATTCTCTGGGACTCGGTTTTTATAAAAAAAACAAAAATATACAATTTATAATGTTACTATTGCAATTTAAACGCTGTTCGAGGAGTTACGTTTACGGCGATCTAATCTGTGCGATGTAATTTTATTCGGTTATGTTTAAAAATCAGATAGGTACCGTAAAACCTTAGATTTCAATGTACATAATATAGGCGTGACCAAATCGTTTTCTCAGTTATCAATGTATTATATAAAAAATAAATAACTTGTTTCCAAATTTTAGTTTCCCTTTGTTTTGCTAAAATGTATTTTAATCTATACCAGAGTAATAGGCAAATTGCTTTGTACACGTGGCTGTATAAAATCCGAACTACGAGATATATTTTAGTGATTTTTTTTTTACTCTCTATTTTCACGTTAATGAATCATACAAGTTAAATGAATTATATTGTATAATGATGAGCCAAGAAAATATAGCAGGTCAAATATCCTAGGCGCTATCATAAAAATTCTATTATTTTTTGTTTATTTATTATGGTTGGTGTTAGTATAGCACCGTATAAGTATGTATTTCATGTACATGTCATATATTATAATATACAGTTGTATGCTTTATCTAACTAATAGACAATAAAGAATAAACTATCAGACGAGAACACTTTTTGTTTTCGATAGAAGTATTAAATATTTTTTTTTATAAATTATTTTTCATTGGTCTGACTGATAAAGTTGAAAGCGTTTTCGTATTTTTCTCGTTAATTGGTTTTTCAGTTCGGTACCAAACAGCGATATTTTTAATTACGCGTCTCGTTTATTGATGTTCGATTCGTTATGTCCTTTTCTTTTACCCATTTTACGTCCAAACCAATTATTTTTTCAATTATAATTTTGTGTTCACCATGAAAATGTAAATTAACGTTAAGTACCAATACTTCTTCTGGAGAGATTTTATTTCTTTTAAACTGGACGTCACGTTTCCCATCTATATAATCGCGAATCTCGTCATTTTTGTGAATTTTCCGCTTAGAAATACCAATATTTTCTCTAAACAGTGATTTCCCAATTACTGCACCTACCTTTACTAGAAAAATTTCAGACGATACGAAGATGATGACAACCAGAACAGGTTAATTTAATTAGTTTAATGTCGGTACAAATGTTAAAAGTATGATTACATTTCACATAACGTTTCGGGAGAGAGTAAGTTTGACAGGCGAATTTTCAACGGTATTCGTTTCGTTGTATTACGAATTCTATGCTATCATACGGCCGAGATTTTTTGTTTCGTTACATTTTGTTCGATTTTAATTTTACACTACTGAACTGTATACATACGTTTTTACCGGAAAAATTTCGTTTTTCGATTATAAACACTCAGAAGGCTCGACACGTCTCGTGATTGTATTGGTTTTGATTTCCGAAGAATTCCGAACACGAACCCTTAAATAAACTATAGGTAATGCGTGTTATGGGCGTTAACTGGATTTCACCGCACGTTTTTTTCGTGATCTCGACTATCGAAACACACCTATCTCAAGAACGCACGATTTATTCGGTTTCTCGAGAACACAAGATCAACGGCTTTGGTCGTTTGCCGATTTCCAGGAAGGCGTCATAGGTATTTTTGGCAAATTTCACGAGAGGTTTTGTACGATTTTTATACAAAATATTAAAAACCGAGAGTGAGTGCTATATCGCGAGTGTATAATATATCTCTGAATTTTTTTAAAAAAAAAAACACGCGTTTAATGTTGTTTATTATCAATTCTTTTTGTTCAAATCGAAATCGTACAAGTCACTGAAACAATATGCCAAGTAACGTGAGGTGATTGGTCTGATGCTGGTAGGATTTTATTTATAGGTTTGTTTTTTAAATTTCCTAATTTTTTCAACCGTTATGCTCCTTGTTAAAAAAAATTCGATCGTTTTCAAAATGCTTCAAATACTTTAATAGCGTCACACGTCGTTAAGAAGGGTAAAATCCATTTTGTTCATTTAGATTTCAATAGATTTTGAAAATGTATGAGATTTTTGAAATTTTATAATGTTTTGATTCTTGCAGCGTTCGTTTTATAAAACTTATGATTTTTTAGACAAAACACAAAAGAACTTTACTACAAAATCAACTACACAATTTCCAATTTATGTAGGAATATATAATTTTCCTAAGTGTGTAAGTAAGTGTGTAATTTAGGAGATTTTCCTTTCAGAGGCCTAGAATGTTATGCGAATTTCTTAATCTAACACATTCCAGACTAATACGATATGAGTTTAGTTCATACGGTATAAGTTTACTTTTGTGTGCGCACCTCGCATAAAAATATAAAAGCGGTGTTTATTTATTCGTCTACGTACCTATAGGTATGTGTAATTAAGAGATAATATGCGTTTTAAAATTAAAATTTTACGTGAAATTTGTCATATTATATTCTCAAGTCTTAACTCTCGTTAAAATCATATTCGATGTTAATACCACGAGTCAAGCACAATTTTGGGGCTAGGTATACTTTTAATTTTCATTTTGTTCTCTACCACTTTTATCCACACGTCGCCAAAATACGATCGTCGGACAGCTTTGTCACTCACGCAGTGCCCTACTAATATTGTTATTATACGAATACGATAAGTTTGTGTATCTACTTTTGAATCATAATTATTATAATTTAATTAATTACCATTTCGTTTTTCTTATCTTTTCGTGACGAAGTAGCTACAACGACCGGACACGTCGTGTGGTAGTAATAATATTTTAAAACAACGTTTATCGCGGGAAAAGCTCCACGGTCCCACCTATAATCGCGGTTTTTCTTTCTTTTTTTTTTTTTTTACAAAACTTTGCCCGTATCGTACCTACTTATACATATTTACATACTCTCGGGGGGTTTTTTTTTTATGAAACGTAAAAACAATCGAACCGAATCGATTTCACTGTATTATAGTAAGTACCTACATAATAAAGCAGCGATTATTGTTCATTTATTTCCTTCCACCGCGTTCTGTGGCGAAAAAAAAAAAAAAAACAACAAAGTACACTGCAGTTTATCCGTTTTAGTTATCAATCACCACAGACTATGGGTGTTCACATCACAAAGTTTCTAAAATATATTTACTCGGTGTTCTACTATTGTTCTATTGAATCGCATTTAATCATCTCGTAAAACTGATCAAAACGTTCTATACGATATGAGCGGCCAATTTTTGGACAACGTTATCGCGTAAAAAAAATTAGGAGGTCATATTATGCGATTTAAGTGGGAAAAGCTGTCTTGTGCGTTCTCGACTGTATGTATAATTTTGCTGAAGGGGTTTAAACTGGTAAAATATTGTGCCTATAATCGAATCGAATTATTGTTTTTCACGTGTTTCGTGGGCACTCGCGTTTTCTCCCGAAGTCGATTCCTACGCACGCCACTGCAGGCCGCGGGGAGATAAAATACTCGAATAATAAAATATCGCGAAAACGCAGCTCAGCCGTGCGAGTTCTGATGGGAATCTCGATCGTTTTTTGGAATCGCTCATCTCGCGGTCCAAACCGAACTTGGACGACGGTGATTTTTTTCTTCTAAAATTTCGAACCCTCGACACTATTCGAACCAACGCGTTCTCGCCGTGACAATAATAATAACATGTTTCCGAACACATTCTAATATAGCATTTTGACTCTGAAGCCTGTAAAATATTGTACATCGTACGCTATTTCGGGTTTGCCGGGAGCGTATTTCAATTAAGTCTCGAGTCCGTGACTGCAGTCGTCCAGGGTAAACTCCCGTAGACCGGAAACGCGCTCGTTCCGGGACTATTCGGCGGGATGCACCGGAAACCCGGAGGACAATCGACCTAGTTTCGCTCCAGAGAAAACGCCGCCAAACGAGAATCGTCGTCCCAACACGGCATTTCGGCCCGAGCCGGACGTTTTTCTCTCGTGCGGTTTTCCGTCCAAAAATCCTGCTCGCCCCGTGCCGAATCCGCTATAAAAACAACGCGATACGTAGATAGGCGGCACTGTTGTTAATCTTCCGCGCTTAGGTTAATACGATGTTGAAAAACTATACATTGAACAGAACACGTTTTCGTAGTTTTTACCTTACGTTGGTATATGGTGTACTCGGTTCAAAATGTTCCCTGCGAATCAATCGCAAAGTACAGACTTGTGTAGGGATTTTTCAGGACGATTTTGACAAAAAGAGGTTTAAAATTTTACGTCCGTTTTTGTGTTTTCTGCTGTGTTTCTGCGGTCAGTGTTAAAAAACATATATTGTATCCGCCGTACGTTTGGAAAACTTTTAAAATCGCAGTTATGGGTCAGTGCGTGTACAGTAGTAGTATAGTCACATCCATTCCGTGCGTAAAATGCTCGCGATGAATTTGATGATTATGGTGGAAAATCTTTTTGTCGACTTACGTCGTATTGATAGCTGAGATATTGAATAGCATCGTAATACCCATCGCACAAGTGCGATTGCTTATACTTTATTTTGAAATAAATATACATTTGTAGACGTTGAAATGTGTTCTTCCGTTTTCGTTTTTAGACTTTTACGAAATCGTATAAAATTAAAAAGATAATTTTCGCGTTGTTTCGGTGATAATATTGTCAGGAATATATCCCACGTATATAATCTATATATTATACAATCGTGTACTGTGTAATCTGTGTACATCCTACATCCGTGCAAGCATTATAGGTGATCTCGGGAAATACAACATTAAATTGAACGTCGTTCAAAAGAGAAATTCTTATTACTCGACTTGACGTCTTCAATTTTTATCTTTTGCAGGTTGCAACGCGAAAATTGAAAATCAGTTCAAACAGTCAGCGCCTGTGTTACGTGAACGTGAGTACATACAAAGTAATTTTTATCACTTTTTTTTTTTTTATATAAAATCGTCTTACACAAAAAGTGGAATGACAGTCCGTTGTTGTTCCTGTGAGATATGTCACATGTTACAATGTATAAATCCATGAGAGCTAAAAGCATGTAAAAGCTCGTATAAAATACGTCGCGCTCGAAATAGAATAAATAGATTTGCGATGGTAATGTCTGTGATGGATTAAAAGAAAAAAAAAAAATCATTCTTTACACGCTGATTGAAAATCAAATAAAACGTGCACTTCAAACGGACTAATCGTGAGTTATGTGTGCAGGTGTATCCAAAAAAATCGTAGAAAATTTTGACGTTATCTCGGGAAAATAATATTAAACCACGAAAATTGGTGGTGGGTTGGTACCAGAAAGTTCAAAAATTATTTTTCTCGAGCAAACAAATATCATCCATGCACGTATGCAGGTGTTACCGATTTGTTTCGAAAATTGTTTATACGTAACACTTTTTTTTCCTAAGTACGTTTGATAGTATTTTTTATTGAAAATCTCAATGTCACTCAACTTATTGATATGCTCTGACGATCGTTTCTGATTCGATGTGGGTATAAGGTCAGTAGTAGTGGCGGCCCAGCGTCGGGAATAAATTACTAAAATTATTATTATCTAACTAAAATTAAGAAAGTTAAGTTAAAAATTATCTAGCTAGAAATAAAGGTAACGTTTTTCTATCTATTGATAAATGTAATAGAAGTTTTATAAATCTCGGATAATATTTAGGAAATGTTTTGTTTCGCATTTTTTATATATTTTTTCAAAATAATGGGGTTAGGAGTTTTTTTTAAACTAACACAAACTATTACTCTATTTTGCCAAGAACATACTAATGAGAACACGACATCATCCAGGTTTGATTGGATGGTTAAAATCCGATAGTTTAAGTGAACTGTTTTTTGAATTCCGATCCAAACAGTCGGACGATACACATGCCGTCCGTACTGATTTCATCAAATTTTGAAAATTCGTTTGAAAACTAAAAAAAAAAAACGGGTTAACGATTCATTTGTAATATTGTACTGTGTATATATAAAACAATTTAACGATAAAAGTTCCGTTTAATCTATACGCGGTTTTTATCGTACGTAATAAATACTGTACGGCATTTGTGCACTAGCCGCCTTTTCTGCGCGGAGTACGTTTTGAACTTGTTCAGCACGAACCGAGGGTTCCGCGAACGAGGATAATATTTGTGGTGTTTGACCGAAATGAGCACCTCGAGTTTCTTCGGTAAATGTTCGCAGATACAACGAGCCAAAATCGTATACAAAACTGTTAAGTATTGTTAAGTACGTCGATTAAAATAATTTTAATTTCACGATAATTCATTCGCCGCTCGACGCTGTTCACGGAGCGTAACGAACGATCGCGCGAGTGTTTGTTTTCGATTCTGTTTGCGATCGGCGTCTCGCGATAACGCAGACTTTTGTATATAGTTTGATTTCGAGAGAGGTCTTTAGAGAACCGCTCGCGTACGTACAACGAGTATACGTTGTTTAAAAACGCGAACAATACTGTTATTGTGTACGCGGTGTTTTAGACGTCTGCTCCGCGGTTTATAATTCGTTCGGCGAATAAAACCATTTCGAAACAACAATAATTGGACGAGCCGCGTTGAAACACGAGCGTTGTATTATTATAGTAACGCAATCAACGTTACACGTTAAAACTTGTAAAGAGACATGATAGAATCGCGGATTAAATCAACGGTAGACGTCAACGGATTATAAGTATATAATATATGTTATACGCAGTTACTGCGTCGAACCGATTCGGTCGCGCGATAATGTTTTATAGGCTAAAGAATAATAAATAATAAAAAAGATCGCTTATGGATCGCGTGGGTAGTTTGACGGAGTAACGACTACGGTTTTTGGGCGAGTTGTGGTTTAAACGCGTTGTCTTGATGATATCCGATGATAAATCATCAAAAAAAAAAAAAACGGTTCTGAGCGAACTAAGTTGTGTCTAGTATACCTGCGTCCTGGTAAAAACTGTACAGTAAAATATAAAACATAAAATCGAAATAACACCGTTTTATCAATAATTTTTTTTTTGAACAGAATCTTTCTAAAAATGGTCCGAAAATTCCGAAAACCGTATCCGCGTATAAAGAATTAACGAGTAAAAATTTCAAGAAATTTAAATTATTATTTGAGGAATTATTACGATTTCAGTATCAATTGCACAACAGTGCACGATTTCATGCTGTTATGATTAAAATAACACCGTTTATAAATACTTTTTTTATACGCTTTCACTGGGCGGATTTTTTTTGAATTTTTTTTATTCACATAGTAAATTTGGGCTTACATAACGTATTTGATTTTTTAATCTTAATTACGAACATTTGTAATTCACACACATTTGTTAATAACGAACGTGTGCGAATCACAAATGTTTTTTCCAAAATCAGTCAAAGGTACGATCAATTTTCCAACTTTAAAAAATTTAAAAAAAAATTGTGACAATGGAATTTTTTTACAGCATATGTATGTTGCCGATCCTGTGTTAAATTTTCAAAACTGTTTGTGGAAAATTAAATTTTTTATCGAAAAAAAAAAAATGGAAATTTTTAAAAATTTTAAAGTTCTATACATAGCTCAAAAATGTTTCAAATCACTTGAAACTTGTACCAAACCTGTATAATTTTTATATTATGTGAACATTTTAGCTTGTTTGGATCGTTATTTTGAATTCTTTCCGTTACAAGTTAGCCGTAATTTTTATCGTTTTTTCTAATTTTCGCTTAGTTTTTTGACTGTAGGGTTTTTAATTTAGAACTCACAAATTTCTGACACTTTAAAGTACAGTCAAAGTCCACAAACCGTTCAGAAAAGTTACTGGTTTTAAAAATTGGTGCATTTTTAATACCTTAAAAGTGTTGTTTACAGGAAAATAATTAAAAACATTGGAAAAACAATACCTACATTCTTTGCTGCGCTCAGTACGTACCAGAAAAAAAATAAATATCGTTTTAAAATTTCCGAAATCAGTTGAAATCTGTGATATAAGTGGAAACGCGTAGTGGTTTCTGTACAAATGGAAAACCACCGTGTTCGGACGGATTAAATTTTAATCAAGTTACATATTGCACGATGATAATTCAGTAAAAATTATTGTTATAGAAATTCAATGTTGGTGAACGAATCGGACCGTGAACATTCTTGTCTAAATAAAAGAAATTTAATAAAAAAAAAATTTTAAATCATACGTTTTTACGCGCATGTCCACGCACGAACAAAAAAAAAAATGCATTATATTTATTATCCCTTTGATACAGTTCGTCGCATTGATTTTCAGGTTTATTAGGAATTTTTTGTAGGTAGTCGTTACAAAACATCGATATGGCAAAAGGTAGAGTAATTAGAATAATTGCCGTTATTAAATTGTTTACAGTCACGAACACTGATGTGTAATTTACCATCCTTATTAATTCTAAATTAATAATATACTTGTTATACGTAAAGCTGAATTACGACAGTAGAAAAAAGGTCTTTTGTATCTTAAAGTTAGCTTAAGCGAAATTATAAAGTATGTTCGATTAATATGAATAAAACCGATGTCGAACGAGATAATTAGTTTAAAAAAAAACTCAAACGACACAATGACTAATAATTATTACAAACGTCGGCGAGACTGGGGCAATATTGTGAATGAGTTTTTATAATTTTCAAATCATAATAGATTTTGAGAATAACTAAGTCAATATTTTTTTTTTTTTTGTCAGTACTTGGTAAAAAAATAAATATTAAAACGGCCATCACTGATCGTTTGTTATTTATTTTTAAAACTTATCTACCGTTACGGTAACTACAACAATGATTACGATTCAAATGGTGGTTTAGGTACAACATCGGAATATGTTGCTCGTCTGGACGCGTTAAGTAGTTTTTTCAAAAGTGACGCTAAGTAAAAACAACGAAAACATTAATTCCGTTTTATACAAGTTACAATTGATTTATATGACAAATTTTCAAAGATACAGACAGCTATTATTTCATCAGTATTTTGTCCGTTATACGTCGTTGTTCTTACCGTACGAGCCACAAAATTTATTTGAATTTTTAATCATAAAAAAGATAAAAAATTTGTTCGAATAAAAGTACGATATCGACAGTTATCTGCGCTGCTTTTTAATATTGTAATACTTTCAAAAAACGAACCGAGATAAAACCGTTCTCGGAAAATCTGAACGTGTTCACCACGACAGCACACGCATTTTTATTTCAAATTTTTATTTCGTTTTTACGTTGAAAATCGAATAAGCCGTTTGGTCACACGGCCTTTTCCCAATTAAAAAGTTATTACTAATTTATTTAATTTATTTCGTTTTTATAATGTTTTATTGCTCGCCAGACTGATATTTATAAACCTTTTTTGTTTTCAATTTGGTTTTCCGTATCGAAACATTATTAATCCACACGTCCGTTGAAAGAAGAGAAATTAATTCCCCGTTTGGAACCCTAACGAACGCGTGGATCTACGTGTTAAATAATAATAATATTTATGAAAATTTGTGATGGGGACGGAAAATTGAAATAATAATTGGGGAAAAAAAAAACAATACGGAGATCGCCATAGAATATAACGTTAGCAACAAAATACAGAACTATTATAAAATCGATTAGTTTTTCAACTCGGTATATGAGTATAATGTGTAATTGTTGAACCGCAAAATTTATTACCCAGTGCCGTAGAAATTGAATTCGCGTGTTTATCGTTCGCTGCTTTTTTGTGTTGTACGGAATCCCGGCCGTACAGTTTATGTGCGAAATACCTAAAAGTAAAAGTTTCAAACGTTAACAATTTCAACAGTTTTAGCGCGCGTTTCGATGTGCTGCGATTTTACCGCGCTCGGTCGATACGATTTTCGCGACTCGCACAATAATAACCGAACCGTGTTTCGGATGAACACTTTTTAATTACGGTACACTAATGTAATACGTATATTCGTGCGCAAACCCACCTTCGTTACGTGTACTGCTCGTAAGTGCATATATCATTATTGAATCGCGTTAGTATACTTTCTCGGGGTTTCGAGGAAGGTCGCGTGCTTCATCACAAAGTTTCGCGGAACAGAGCTTCGTGGACCAGGAGGGTTAAGTTAGGTTAGGCGTGTGTGTGCTCAGGGACAATCCGACTTTGATGATAACCCCCGTGGGTGGGTCATCCAATCGGAGAGGCCGGTGTGTACAGGGAGGGTATTTTCGACCGAAACGGATCGTTCGTTTTCACCGGCGATCCACGAATTTCCGCTTCGCCCTTCGGCCGAATTAATCAAAAAGTAAATTTAATACACGCGTCCGCATGATACGAACGCGACGATATTCGTCAAAGATTAATTGCCTGTAAATGTTTTTTTTTTTTTTTTTAAAAAAATCCAGTTTTTTTTTAATACAAACGAATAATAATATATTCGCGTATGGAAACAACGACGCGATGGAAATATTTTCTAATTTTTTTTGCAGTTAAGCGAAAGAACGAAAATCATCTCTTGGAATATCCGAGTACACGTAAATAGTACTCGCGCTTTGTAGGTTTTTATTCGCTTCAGATATCCCGTCGGGTTCACGGTCAAATTTATTAACACGACCTATATAACTTAATAATCACTAATTCTACGATAACGGTAGGCATAAAAAAACAATTTTTCGCCATCCGGATGACCTTCCTACATTTTTTTTGCAGTTTTTTAGCACTCGGTATAATACAATACAGGAGCGTGGAAACAGTTGATAAATAAAAATCGATAGCCAAAGTTTATGTGTTTCGGATAAAACATTTCGCCACTATAGGAGGACGTGTTTGTTTAGTCGTTCTTCGAATTTAACGCAAACCATTTTAGTGTTGCACTCAAAAAAAAAAAAATACAAAATGAACAATGAACGTATCTTATTGATCATATCACGAATGAGATAACATGTCACGTGTTGTTTTGTAGTTGCGTCAAACGATTTTTAACTATAGCTACTCAATATTAGAGCCTTAAATAATAACAAAGACCGTGCGTTGTAACGAATTTAGCAAAACGCGCGATTTTTGTTTTACGAAAACGGCCTATCCGTGTATGTTTATTTGGTTATTCTGAGTTTTGGTTTTTTGACATTTAAAAAAAAAAAAATAAAAATAGTTTTTTTTATATAATCGTTGTTTCGATTTCAGGAGACCTGACATTTTAATCCAAACACAGTCGTATACGTGTACAAATCTATGTATGTAATATATACATATATGTAGGTCTGACAAACAGCATAATATGTACACTATATAGTAATATATTCTCCTGTCAAAATTCAAACGAATTATTTCGGTCGTCATTTAAAAGACACGTACAATTATTGTCGGGAGTAGTTATTTTTCGTTTTGGTTATAAAATTAAAATCGCTGAAATTTTATTTAGTCATACGATTGGTATGGAACACACGATTTGAAAAATGGAATTGAAAAATCAGAACCTTTGTGTGGCTATCGCTGTTTAGAAAAAAATAAAGTTGGTCGGTCCCGCACGTAGTTTAGAACACCGCGTTAAGGAAAAATTACTATTCTTTCCGAGTAAAACGTGGTGCAAATAATTCTTTTGGTCGGTCTAATTACTATGTAAAATTAATACGAGGAATCTACGCCGGGTAATCGGATTTTGACTCGCCGTTCCCGAGAGCAAATGTTTGGTTTCGAACTGTATTCAATTAGACGCGGGAATCCGAAAACAAAGCGTTTAAACTCTAAACGTTATTCACGACCGCGTATGGTCGGTATTTTTCAACAATATTCCAACGTATAACGACTAAAAAAAAATCGTGACTAACGTAATTCTTTAGTAGCATATGGGTCCAAATATTTTTATACTTTTTAAAAATGTTTGTACTATTTAGTTCTGGGTTCGATGAATTCTAATGTAACACATTTTAAAGTATACTAATAATATATGACGTGTGTTTATATAAAATATTGCAGTTTTGTTGTTCTTAACTACAATTTATTTTTCTATGTGTGGTACAAGAGTTTTTTAAGGACGGCTTTTTAAAATCTGCCTCTAGTTGGCAAAATCGTTAACGCGGCACTGGTTACGGATGTGGGACTTGTTTTTATTACTTACTTAGCATAATAGAGTTTGAAAAAAAAACGATTTAAGCAAAGTCCCAATCGACGGGTAGCTTTAAAATTAAACGATCCGCGGTGTTCTATCAAATTTTCATTCAAAACAAATGTAAACAAAAATTTTCATTTTCGATGAAAAACAACGCAAATACTTAAAAATGATGTTTAATTTTTATACCTGTACGAAAAAATGTTAGGTACCTATGAACTTTTCAAATTATATTGAAAAAAAAAAAAAAAAAAATAATAAAAATGTGTTTAGTTACCTTCTTACATAAAAAAAATGTCCGTTAAAAATCAATGAAATGTTGAACAGAATAACACTATGGAATTGTGTTATTATTATAATTACTCCATCAGATGATGGAGTAATCATAAACAGTCAAATGATTAAAATTTCTCATAGTGCCTAGTGAAATAGTTGACTCAAAACGTCATTTCCCGTTTCCTCGAGAAAATTATATTTCTCGAGAATAATGAATCAACCGTTTCTCGACATTTTTCTTTATCGTGTTAGATAATCTTTCAAATTATATTAATAAAAAAAAGGTCAAAATTTAACTCCGAATATTTTTATGCCAAGTGCCAACTAAACTAGCAGGAAAGAGCCACGTATAAGAGCGTATAAGAGCCAATTTATAAACAACGTTCTTTTGTAATGAATTCCCCGGGTCAGAAAATGTCCCTTGGTAGCAGTTTGTAAATATAAGGTCTTTTTAATCAAATAAATTATGTTTACCGTTGTTTTCATTTTACGAGTTTTACGGTTAATATTATTACGAAGATTAATAGGTGTACGAAAAAACCGAGGAAAATTCTTTAATGCAGTGACGTGCGGTGCAGTAAAAACGCAAAACTGGGAGAAGGACTATATCCTACATAAAAAAAAAAAAAAATGGATTTCAAAGAACTGTCCCCGAAAATTTAGTAAATTAATTTTATTCTACCTATGAATTTAATAAGCGTCATTGGTACCTTTAAAGGATCATTGTACAAATTAAAAACCAGTTCGTATCGGATTTTGTAATCAACAGCTTTCTCTTTTTTAAACATTAATTTACTCTTGCCTCCTTAGAGTACATATTCTGGTTACTGCCTGTTTTTAATTTGTTTTACATAATTGATGAATGAGTTTCGTATTACTAATTGCACAGTGAACATAATGAACGTGTACGGTTTATTCAACTCGATATCAATCGAGTAATAATAATTTATCGAGTAATGTGCTACGTATATTTTCAACAGTGAATCGGCACGCGTTAAGTTTTTCCGAAAATATATTGAAAAGTCAAAACCGTTTTCTAAAATTGATTACTCTCGTCTTATATGAAAAACCTAATCATTTTTACGCAATATTTTAATAGATTTTATTTACAGGTAAAAGCACCGGAATGTGTATAACGTACATCGTTTATTTAGCGTACCTATTATTCACACGCTCCGTTCCGTTATTAAAGTCGACTCATAGACGGCTATGAAAACTAATCTATTCGTTTGTTCGTATAAAAAGTATAGCCCAACGGTAAAAATGACAAAACAGTGTATAGTAAAAATTATAATAATACATTATACTTATTAGCAGATAAAATACAATACGAGGTGCATACATCAAAATGTGGAAAATACCTTTATATATGTGCGTTCTTCGTGGAAGATAACGGCGGCATGCCTTTACCGTCCATAATAATAAACTATATATTACGACTATGTGTATCGTATTATTAGAATTTAAATTTTACGTACTTATAAATGTTCTACAATAGCCGATGTAGTTTAAACAGTGGTTACGTGTTTTAAACTTGAACAATAAATTTAGGTGCCTGACGGTACGTTTTTATTTTGGCAATCTATAGTAGAGATAAAAATAGGACGATAGAATAGAATATTTAATAACTTTTTCCGCGTCGAGACGAAAGTTTTCGTTTCTCCATCGACTTTTCTTGTTGCATAAAGCGGGCCTTGTACCGAGCTCGACACGAATTGTTTAGATAAAAATCGCGCATCCGACGATTCGGTGAGGTACGATTTTAACTACATACAGTTTCGTGTACGCTCGGATATCGTCACTACATTACTTACTGCATAGTCTAACCGACTCGGGGACGGAGTTTTCGACGTAGATATTTTATAACAGCATGATCGTGCCGTTGTGTTTTGTTTACGTTTTATACGTTATAATAATAATATACTGGCTGCATATAAAACTCATAACGTATTAGCAGTACAACTTTCGTTCAACTTGACTCGTGTCCTCCCCGGGTACGTTTTCATGTGCGTCTGTGTTATTAGAGTGGTGCGGTTGTTAACCGTCTTTTACAAAATAACCGATCGATTTTTGCGAAACGTCTTCCACTGTGTCCAACGCTCGAATTCGCCGCCTTGATATTATTTTGAATTTGGGCAACTCTAGTACGCCCCCGTTCGGTATTTTCAGTAAAAATACGGCTAGGGCACAGCTACTTTTACTGTAACGACGCGGTGTTGCGCTAGAGAGTTTCTTCAACGCGCTCGACGAGATTGCGCCTGTGTACATTGTGATTATTTCACCGATGGAACACAAAGAGGGCGGCGGCGGAAGGCTGGTCGGCGATAACAACAGTCGGATTTTACCCGCACTTTGTCGAAATAATATTCCAAATTTCAAAATACCACGTCCAACACTTAGATGTCGCGCGTTACAACGAAATAAAACCACCCCGGTCGCAGCGATTGACGCAATGAAGCGTTCCCCGGGAAAATTCAACCTGTTCAACTGGATTCGAACAAACTTTTTGAACGTATTTCAATATAACCGATTCGTGTTGTCGGCGTTGGAAAAATGGTGTTTGTCGGTGAATTATCGTAGTTTATAAAATTATAAACGCGATTAGTAATAACAGTATTAGTTTTTTTTTTTCGCACCCGAATCATCTATATACGAGGTAGTGAATCGCTTGAATTCGGTCTACACCGCCGCTGTGTTGAAAAATGTTTAGTCTCGATGTGATCGTACTATAAACAATGCCCGAGACAAAGTTCCGTTTTGGCGGCGTCCTCTTTGCCGAAACTTTACGCGTCCGATTGTTACCGGGAGAAAAATCGTACGTTACTATCGCATCTCGGAGTTCGGTCACGCGTGCGGAGAGGACAAAAGAACCGGTAGCTTTTCCGTGTCACGTTCGCATCGTCACAAGATATTTTTCAGGGGCGAAATATTCGTCACGGGGTGTATATAATACGATACGTACCGTAATAATCCCTCGAGAGAAGGGTACGCGCGAAGGTGGTTAACCAAAAGGATACGGCGAATTGAAAAAAAAAAAAAAAAATACGTTTGACGTAAGTACCCCCGAGTGTTTGACGATCGACTCGTCCGCGGTGCGAGTAAAAACATGTTCGGTTTTCAATGACCCGTGTGTGTTGCACGACAATTATTCGATAAAATCTAATTGTTTTCGCCAGTATTTAAAGGATATTCAACGTGGTGTTTTATGGGCAAGCTACTTCAAACTCGGAAAAATTACACGAATAGAACTTTGGCACCGTAATATAATGTTATGTCACTTGTGATCGTACGTTGTATAAATCTGAAAACGCATTTTATTTCACACACCGATAAAGTTGAATAATGTTCAAATGCTCCCGGTATTTCTTAGTGTTCGATATTTTAAAATTAGCGTTGAAACACATTTAATGAAGTGTTTTGATCACATTGAAAAAGAAATAGAGACTTCGTTCTCGGAGTCCCCGGTTTTCGAGGGACAATGCAGCACGTTCGGCGTGTTTGACGTGTTTTACATTATACATTTGTAAACGATGGACTGCTCACACGAATAACGATTCTGAGCACGCTTAGCTATGGTCAAAAACACTCAACGAGTTATACGTTTTTAAGTTCTCGTATATTTTCAGCACGAATGCAAATTTCAACCGTTTCAATGCCGTGTACGAGTTTCAATCAACTAAATTAACTAACCAGTTCAATCGACTAAAATCTAAAACTATTTCTGCGGTTATAAAAATATTTTGGTAAAACTTATAGAGTGGTGTTTACATCTTGACGAGTTGTGATTTGAAATAAAAGTGTATTATTATAAGTGTAGTCGTTGATTCGCGCTGAAGATGACAACATAGTTGTTGAAATACGTATACGCAATAAAAAGTGTATCATTTTTGTGATTTTGGGTTTATTAAATTTAGAATAAAAGTGCTACACAATACGTATATATATATATGTACGGTTTCGGATAATATTATAATTGAACGCGAAGAAGCAAACGTCCATTCGATACGTAGATTTTGCAATAAAAACTTGTACGACTGTAGTACAGAATACTCGAAATCTTTAGAAATTTTCAGAATGCGTATAATGCAAGCGCGTGTATTGTATAAGTGTTTCAAATAGTTTTCATAATTTTCTGCCAAGTATTTATAAAATCATTTATGTATCGAGGAAAATTACGGTTTTATCGGCCTCACAAACTCGTATATATTCTGATATATCCGTTTGCTTAAAACCAAGTAATTGGAAGCGAAAAGAATACCCCGTATACGCTCGTAACTTGCTCGGCGGTGGTAATTAAATGACCGTGTGACAGGTTTACGGTCGTTAGTTAGTTAACCTCCGTTCGGAATTATGTTTTCATTTTGGGCCGCCATTAAAAAGGTTCTTTTTAATTAAGAATTGTTTATTTATTCGCGTTTACTCGCCGCGCTGTTTCACCTTTACCGCGCCGTTGTTTATAGTAGAGTAAGCGGTTCATTCTTGCCGCTTGTGTGTTTCCTCGCCACACGCGTTTTGCCGCCAATGATAATTTTGAATATGAAATGATAATTTTCTTGAAATTTAAGATCCCGAAACGACGAGGCCGCGAGTTGTCGCGTTGTCCGTCCGCCGGATGAATTCGGTACTTTCGAATAGTGAACGTTAAAAATATTGGTGGTGTACAGTCGGCGCACGCTGTTTGAAACGATCAAAAATTAACCGGTAATAATTTTTATTCGTATTGAGAATCGTCTCGTATACATACATTTGGCCATATTTATCGTCGTCGTCCGGTCACCAAAATATGTGCCGACAGAGCAGAGATGTGGATTTTACCGGTAATTTTTTTTTTTAACTGTACTCCTCAAAAATATTATATTTTTTACAGCCCGTTTCCGTCTTGTAATTTTAATATTGTATATTTTGCCATCGAAAAGTGTTTGTAAGTAAAACCTTTCGAAATGAGGGGGTACATTGGATTTTTAGAACGGTAAGTTAAAAATGTACCGGGTAGAAAATGTTTGGGTAAGATTTACCTAAATAGCTTACGTCTCTAATAATAGCCAATAGTCGTAGTGATTTTAATTGAAATTGGTAACAGTCGTACGCAGCATCCGTTGGATTCCCTCCGAAGGATTTTGATTTTATTATAATCGCCGAGCGTTCGCTAAAAATTTGGAAAATTTTCCATAAGCGTTCTCTGCGTACGACTATTTTCCCCGACCTTCCCGGCTGTTTTTGGTGACTATGTATCATCCACATACAGTAGCACAACGGTACTCAGTTTTGTCGAACGAAATATAGTGTTTTGACTCTTTCAGACGTGTGTATACGACGAGACCGATAAACGTGGGCGAACGCACAAACTGCTGCAGAGGCATACATTGTATGCCCAACACCACTGTAGTATTTAGTTATACTCGATTGAAAAACCGTCCGACGTGAAATCCAACAGTGTCCCTTCGGACCGAAACGGTTCTCAAAGTATTACCGGAGTGTAAAAGGGTTGTGCGTAAAATGTGTATCCGCGAAAACTACGCTCCTTCGTTGTTCACGCGTGGGCGGGCGCCTAATCGTAATCAAAAAAAAAAAACAATATTTATTACGACGTCGTAATGATAACCATTATTTTTTTTTATTTTTTTTTTTTATTGGTACAGCATCAACAACAAGGTTATTAGCTTACAAATTAAATATTAATAACTAAGTGTATCTTAAATTAGATTGTACATTTCTATTTTTTTAAAAAATGATATAATTTTTTGTATGTTAGCGTTGGGTCCTATTACTTCATATAGACTGTCTGGAATTTCGAATTCTTTTCTGGCCTCCATGAATATTTGGCAGTGGATGATGATATGTTTTACTGTAATGGGAGTATTGCAAGATTGGCATATCGGTGGTTCGGTCTTTTCCATTAGGAATCCATGAGTAACTCTCGTGTGGCCAATTCTAAGTCGGTTCATGATAACGTCTTCCTTTCGATTTTTATAGTTGCATTTTGGCCAAGGTTCGATTGAGTGTTTGATTTCTTTTAGTTTGTTTTCGGTAACTTGACGCCATTCTGAGTCCCATAATTGTGTGCAATATTTGTCAACGTTCCTGATAATGTCCATTGGCAACATAAGAGAAAGTGTTACAGAGTTGGGGTTACTTATAGCGTTTCGGGCTGCTTTATCTGCTTCTTCATTTCCTAACCATTATTGTTTTCGTAATAATTTCGCCGCGTACTATATATACCGCAGTCAGGCACCGCGATCTGTGTACGATAATATATATGTATTGTTATGTTAATATTTTGCTTAGTATCATTTTTATTAGTGTCGTGTGTTATACTATAATACGCCTGTACGTCGTAGTAACGGTATAATACGCACGACACGGTTTTGCAGTTTATGTTTATTATAATAACGAGTGGAAATAAATAAATAAATCATGCCGAAACGACGACCCATTCGAAGGAGGTGCAGTTGCGGTTAACGCCGCTCGTCTCATATTACTATAAAGGCCGTATTGTGCATATACTCGTATATACCTTAAGATCCGTTCCGGGATAAGTTGGAAACTTGTTCGTTTGTTTGTCGTTGTTGTTGTTGTTGCCGCCGCTTTTTTTTTTTCTAACTGCCAAACTTTAAAAAGAGAAGAAGAAAAAAACACCCATTCGCGTTTCGAGAAAGTTCATAATTTACCTATACATACATATATAGGTGTGCCGTGTATACGCGGTGAAAACACGAAAACAACATAAATAAGTTACGAAAAAAAAAAAAGATTTCTTTTAAACGCTGCAAAATATATGCACATGTACGAACGTTATACTGGCTGGAAATTACCAAATTGAAATAGTTTTTTTCGTTTTTCCCGTATAACAACCGTATCGGGCTCGCGACGGAGGACGCGCGATAGAATAGATTATTAGAAATATAATCAGTCGTACGCGAACTCGTTATTTCGACGCTGAAACGTTTACAAAAGTCGGTAGTTACGCGAAAGACTTCGTAATCAATTGAATTCGGGGGGTTTTTTTTTTTTATAGTACATTGCAGTTTGGAATAACTTTACATAAAATAGAATCGTCACAACGGCGAACGACGACGACACAGCGTGTTCACCGGAACCGTACGGACAAATCGACATCAATCGTTTTCGAAGCGGTTTACTGTCGAACACACTAAATTACGTCTGGAATAATCAAACGTTCATCGCGAAGTGGTTTGTATGGAAAATGCTGAAAAACATTTCAGTGTTGAACCGCTCTGACTAAAACGTAGAACGAAACGTGTACGATTTTCTCGTAACACACTCGTTTTCAAAGCGTTTCGTATTTTCGGCGCATTTGATGAATGTTCCGGAACATTCGACTCTCCTCCTCTCTTAATACTAGCAGGAGGACCTCAAAACTCTCCGAAAAATTGTTTATTTCAATTAATAATTAAGTCAACCCGTTTGTTTTTTTTTTTCGGACAGTTAATTAAAATTCGCCCGCTGTCGGCGAGTCGCGTTCGGACGTACGTTAATCGCGTTGTTACTTCGACGTCGTCTCATCGGGCGACCGCGGATCGTCTCGTACACGGCCGTGGGCGCGGTGTAAAACAAAAGCTTATAAAACAATATACAATACGATAACAAATATCAATGACTTTTCTTATCGCTAAATTTCACTCACCCTTTCCCCCCGACCTTCTCGTTCTACCCTCAACGACAACTGCGTTTTGTATATTTTTCAAACCGTCTAAAATCGTTTTCTAACGAGACGTGGTGGCCTCCTTACAAACGTCGGACGAGTGTTACGGCGTTTGCGATCGCTGTTAATCGTACGCCCGAAACGAGCCTGGTAAACATTGTAGCGTTGTGTTTATAGGTATAAATTCGCGAGTATATAGGTAATACGCACAACAGCGCGCTTTTGTTTTTCATCATCACTGTATTGCGCTAATAATATCGGGGGAACTGCGCGTTAAAATAACAATAAAATCTACACCACCGTGTATTAGATTTGATAAAATCGCGTATGATATATAGTATGTTTATAAAAATATTTCGATGTGTTTCATACAGAAAATGCGAAATACAATCGACGTTCCGTCCGATCCGATTTAATACAATTCTTGTTCTTCGCTCGCGATTTTTCGCGTACCGTTATGATTTTTATGTACCCGTCTAAAAATTCATACTGTACGGTGAATATGTCTATGACTGAGAGACTTTTTCACTTTGAACGGTAACGCCGGCGTAGTATCCTGACAAATCGGCAAAATGGGGCGGGTTTTGTCTTTGCGGACCGAGCGTACTTTTTTAAAAAACGTTACGAACCGAACAAAGTAATACAGATGAAATGAAAGGCGAATAGATTTCGGTTTCGCATGAAGATAAATCGTTACGTAATAACAATTACGTATATTATTCCCAAAGTTTGTAAAACAAAAAAACACCCTGTTAACGGTGGAATAGAAAGTAAAAATATACGTCTCCTCCGAGGTAGCAACCGTTAATTTACCGTGTTCTGTGACGTGCGTATAAAACCATCTTGGATAGAAGAGGGTGTGAATTAACAGTTTCGGCAGCAAAACGAACAGCAGCAGCAGCAGCAGCGGTGTCCGTTGGCAAAACTAATTGGGCGCCGCAACCAAAAGTGTAGACATGTTGTATGTTCTAAAAGAAAAAAGGAAAAAATCTTAAACATAAAAATAATCGTCCGTGTTTGATGACCGCACGTTGAAAACGGTGTAACAAAAAACCGACCCAGACTCAGCAGGGCTCACCCGTTACTAATTGTATGTATCTTGCGATAAAACGAAATTCATCCGCGTTGAATATTGCAATGGCACAATTATGATTTTGTCGTATTTTAAAATATAGTATTTTGTTTTCAAGTCCTATAACGCCGAGAAATCATCATAATGACGATTTTTTTATTTACACGGGTTTTACACTTTAGTTCCGTTAGAAATCATAATTTTCGCAAAATAGGTATTTTTAAATTGCGAGTTACCTATATCTTTTTCTTATAATAACGGTATATTTTTTATTCTTTTATACAGAAATACACGCGCGTTCTGTCGTGTAATCAAATCCTTTTGATTTGAACGAACGCGAATTAGTTGCAAGAAGCGATAATTTGTGGTTATTATTTTGAATTTTGTTTCTACTATTGTTGCCAAACAGATTAAGTACTTGGAAACGAAAAATTTTTTGGCACGGTTAAACTTTTAATTTATACTATAATTATAGTTTACGATGTGTTATGACGTCATATTAATATATGATTGAAACCACGTTAAATCTTTACGTTCTACTTGTTATAAATGTATTTCCTTAAATTGTACAACGTTGTCATAATTAGCTTGTTTATGAGTAAATTTTTCTGTTTTACGCGGTTTCTTTTAAATTATAAAAACCTATTGGTTACACGTGTTTAATCGAGTTTGGTTTTATTTTTGTTACAGGTGAGTACATACTTCAATATTTAAGGGTTGGAAAAAAAAAAACTTAACACGAAGAGCGACAAATCGTAAGTACAATATTATGTTTTCATACGTCGGTTACGAGCAGGGCTGGGATTTTATAGCACTCGCATAAATACGCGCTATAATCGTATAACCTGAAATGTAGCTAGATGTTTGCTAAAAACATGTCCAATTAAAAACGGATAAAAACTTTTTTGATTATAATATTTTCAATTTTTCAATTTCAAACCCCTCAATGTACGAGCGATTGACGGTGACCTTTCATTAGTGTTATTGAACGTATAAATCGGAGCACCTAACCTAACTTATACACTAAAAAGAGTTCACAGAGAAACATTAAAATAACAAAAAAAAAACAATCATTGTAAAAACAATTCGCCGACGCTCGGAATCTAAAATGAGGTTCTGAACCACGAAACGAAGTTTAAGATTCTTCTGATATTTTTTAAGGGGGGCTTCATAAAAAATATTCAGAAAGCTATATGATCCTGGTAATGAGATAATAGTAGTCTTAATGAGGAAAAATGAGGAAAAATTCAAAAATATCTTTAAAAATTCAAAAATAGCATTCGGAAAGTTAAAAAAAATATGCCAGATACAGTTTAAAAGACGAGAACCACGAAATACATATTTTTAAGCTCGTTCTGCCGTTGTTTTATACGGGCGTCGTAAAAAAATATGCAAGCGTTACGAAATTCCGGTTATGGCATAACAATATTATACGGGTATTGTAGTTACCGCGTCTTGAAACGCGTGTGTGTGTTTTCGGTTTTCACTAATTCGTACGAATCGCTCGCTCAATTTTATTTTATACTTATAACTGCAGATAACGTGTCGTACGAACATAATGTCGTTATATTCGATATCACACATCGGTATCGACGGAAGCGAAAGAGGGTTGAAAGCGTATGCAAGTCAGCCGTATGCACTAAACGCACTATCGCCTCTTTTAAAACCGATGTTGAGAATAGTAACAACGCGCTTTCAAAAAAAAAAAAACGCTTTCAGAGAAATAAACAACAGTTTTAACCACGCGAAGAGCAGAAAAAAAATGCATTCCTTGTGTCGTTGCCATCGCCGGAATGATGAACGGTCTCGTATATTATGCAATGTTAGTGAAAAAAAATAGAGAGAAAGAGAGTCAAAAATCGTTTATTTCTTTGCCAAAACATTCACCGGTCATAAAACCTCGTATATAGTCGTGTCTGTAGTATTTTTCAAATTATCTAAATAGTTAGGAGAACCAGCGATTGAAAGAGTCGATATAGTTTCGGTTGTCGGTTCCGCTCGATAACAACTAAAAATCAAAAAAAAACTTTTGTAACTTTTCAACGGCGCGATAGTTGACCGTAAAACGTTTAGCCGAACGAGTCAAAATCGAAAACGCTTTTCGACCTTTGCGCAACTGAAAACTGATGCTCGCGCCAAAAACACTGTTGCGTTTTATACCGTCTTTTCAAAGGAAGCGTTAATTTAGCGGCCGTTTGTTTTTTTCCCCCACGAAAATAATAACAACAGCCGTATATATACGAGTACTACGTTACTCAACCGTGTACACACGTTGTTCGGCGGCGCGCCGAGTTTTTTTTCCCCGCCGCGTGTTTAATTGTTAATTTCTTTATTATTCGTCGTCGTCAATCAAAAAACGCACGTCCTAGGCATAAAACAATGTCCGCGACACTCTTTTTCCACGCGTATTTTTTTTTTCTTTTGTTTTTTAATTCGAAGCCTTTGACGTCGCCGCACTGTATTGGTGGTGGGTGGTGTTCGTGGTGACGCGTCGGGAGCGCACTCGCGCTACGGCGCAGACGACACACGCCCCGGGACGACGCGTCCGTTTCGAAACGCTGGAGGCGTCCGTCCGTCCGAACGGCGGTAGTAAGATGGGGCGCAGATGGATGATCCGTCTACGTGATGTTTTTCGCGCCCGCCTCGCGTGGCCGATTGGCGGGGCTCATCGTCGTGCTGGCACAACAAAGTTTCGACATTTTTCGCGGATCGAACAGAAATTACAAAAAAAAAAAAAAAAAACGTGAAAATCTTCGTGAAAAAATCAAAGTTCTCGGCTAGAAATTTTTCGAAATTCGTATCTGCCGGCCATGCCGATTCCGATATTGGGCGAGAGTTTTTTTTGGCTCTTTCCGTCGTGGATGCGATGGCCAAAAATCCAAATTGATCGCGGGAAAAACGCGTTCGTCGTAATTTTTAACGTTTTAAGTTTGGCGTGGTTTTTTTTTTTTTTTATCATAACAATTTTTCATTTGTTTACACGCCTAGTCTCGCGACCCCTCAAAGTGCCGTGTTAGCTGTGTGACCTACCTATTCGACATTCGAAAAATCGGAGCATTATCGAAAAAGTTATTGTGATTAGAAATAACAAAAACGCGCGTCGCGCGAAAACCGATACGGCTGTTTCATTCGGAATCCGAAAATAAAATGGACGCGTGTATTTTTTTTTTTGTTCCTATTGCGCACGCGTTGTTTGTAACTCGTACACCGACTGATGAGAACAAACAAAATTATGTAGGCTTTTTTCTCGTCCTCCTTGTCGTTCGACTGAATTTTTAACGGAAAAAGTCAGGGACCGCGTGATAAACGAGCGTTATTAATTAACAGGTTCTATTCCTGTTGACGATTTCCTTATTTAACAAAAAAACCGCCAGTAATTAAAATATTTAAATATCGTATTACAACGGCGTGTCGTTATATACCACGGGCTTCTTATAAAGGACGTCTAAAATTACCGTAAAGATATCAAGTGTTCTCGAGGAAAACGAAGGTTTTAATTAAAACGAAGTGAACCTCTCCGAAATTAGCATATTAAATCAACAGAATGCGTTTTAGCGAGACTCGTTATTGATTGATCGCGCAGTTTAACGCGTTTTTTTAGCCGACACTCGGACGGAGTACTTTGAATAATTTCTGTTTTCGGGTAAGCAGTAAGCGTTCTAATTTAACCGTCTCATAAACGTTACAAAAAAAATTTGTTTAATGGCTTATAATGGTCTTAAACGGAATTTCGCAAACTAATTTGAAAAATACGTAGTACGTAGTCCGAAAATAAATTATTATATGTAATATTCTTACAGTCTACTAAACGTATCCACCGGTCAAAATGCGATTAATTGCAATTAGAATTTTTAATTCTATATCATTCGCACAGTTGCTGCACTCGACGTTCGTTGACATAACTTAACGTTATGTTTTAAAGAAATGAAATCGTAAACTCGTGATTCCGCGGAACGTATGAATATTCAAACGCTTGTACGACGCGGTATATTATAATTACACACAGAACGAAAACGTTTCCACCCTCATAAGTCGTTTCTCTTCTTTATCGTCGTCGTAAGATATACAAAAAAAAAAAAA
>CM029365.1:16042473-16082045 GCA_017140985.1 Hormaphis cornu | reverse complement strand
TATGTTTCACAAAACGAATCAAATAGGTCCGTAAACCGTGTGCACTGTGTCTGATGTCTGATATTATTAAATCGATCGTTACACTTGACTAAATCACCGTGAAAGCCTTTGAAGGAGTTTGCTTTGTAACGTTTAAATTGAACAAATTAATCCAGAGGGTGTAAAGTGGTATAAATAAAGTTTGGGTGAATTTACCAAATGCGTTCAAGAACAAGAAGTCAAATTATTCTCGACATAATTTGATGATTTCCGTGCGATGAATTCCTACGAAACTAACCACAAAATTTTTTTTTTTTTAGACCGAGTGAAGAGATGAATGTTTTTACATTATAACAAAGACAAAAAACACGTATAAACTAATCATACGAGTCGTGAGAAAACGATTTAAGTATTAGAAATAATCTCGACAATTTCGTATAATTAACACAAATGGAAAAATTTGAATTTTTACAAGGATATAAATATAGGTTATCGTTTAAATACGTATTTTAATAACTCCTTCGCAAATTATAAAAATTACCCATTTGAAACTTTCGAATATTAAAAAAAAAAAAAAAATCGAAAATTGATTTAGAATTCTCGTACAATGTTTGATATCTATTTATTGGAACGATTTCTGTAATATCACTTTAATTTTGTATTTTGTTTGGTACTATTACGTTTAAATATTTTTACAAATGTTAATTATATTATTTGTATGCGATTTGTTTAAAGTTGGATTAGTTTTTTTTTTTTTTATTCAAAATTCAAAACTGTTAATTTAGATATTTTCTTACTCGTATAACGGGTTTTAGTTATAAGTCGTATTAAAATAAATGAACGTATTTTTCGTTTAAATCAATTTTCATTTTGTTTCTTATTGATTAAAAAACATCATACTTATATGTATTAGGTTTTTTTTACTATGTATTCTATTTTTGTAACAAAAACATTTTTTTTTTTTAATTTAGAAGATTATATATTGAAAAAAGAAAACAAAAACCAAAATTAATTTTTTTGCTTAAAGTACGAATTGCACTTTTAGTTTTGTGGCCTTAATGTATTTTATGAGAATTATTTTTAATTACATAAATAGCTTAGAAATTCTTTACAATTTTCTCAAAAATTATTCCGTATTGGATAAAAAGTCGTCGGTTTTATGAATTTCTCAATAGGATAAATTTGTTATGTAAGAAATGAGTAGGTATAATCATCTTACTTTTAGCTTGTTCATTTTTACCCACATATTTTATAGATGTTTTTGTCGTTTCCCACGAGTCGTAAAGACGTTTTTCCTCTAAAAATCATCTGCAGTACATAGCTAAAAAAAAAAAAAAATTGAAAAAACAAAATAAATCAAAGAAATCCGTTCGATCATTCGTGAGTTATGAGGTAACAAACAAATTTTTTTTCATTTTTTTCTACGTGTATATAGATTACTGTTCTGTTATTTTTGTCAACTTTGCTAAACCATCGAAAAACTTCTTCGATTTTGTTTTCTCTTGCATTGATGGCAACTGCAAGCCTCATATCACTTAATGATCATACACACAATTGAATTTGAAGTAACCGCAAGATATCTTTTACCACTTATTTCAGTGATATTTTGATAGGGGCCGACCATGAGTGTTTACGTGTAATATTTCCCGAAATGAAATTTCTAAACAAGTTGTTATTATTTGTGTTTGTTTGTTGTTATTTTCCCTCGAGCATGGTGAACATTTTTTTTATGGCATATACAAACAATTATCGTAAGGGTGAGCATAGGCCATACTCTTAAACTTTTCACGTTGTTTGCTCAACGAAAAATAATATTTTTTCTCGGTTATTGTTAACTTTTCGACCGATAAAAATACAGTGAATAGCGATTGTTTAATTAGACCGGTTTAATGATATTTTTAAAGTTGAGTATAGGTATTAATTGTTACTGAACATTTTTAATTCCATTTAAATGAGTTAATTTAGAAGCTAAATAAATAGTGAACTGATGATGAAATTATTTAAAAAACAATATAGTACTATTATAAAACGCGACTTTACCCATATTTTTCAATTTTTTTTTTTTTTTTGGTTTAATAGTGGAGCTAACACGTCGAGCTAACTGATTCTTTGGGATTGAATTTAAAAATCAAAACTGAATTATTGAAATTTCATCTAGTTTCGTCGGATACTTAAGTGTAGGGCTTGGAATAGAGCCTCGGTGTACAATTGCTGTATCCATATGTTAATAAAAACAGCCCATCACTAAATATTCAGTTTAAGTCTGGTCAAATATTTGTTTCATAATTGCATTTGTTAAAAACAAAATAATTTTATTAAAAAAAAAAAAACGTTCTCTTATTTATAAAGCAAAATTTATACTTTATATTATTATTATTTCAATTTTTAATTTTCAGCACACATCCGTTTGTTAAATTCACGAAATTAACGTTATCGCCGTGCTATTGTCGAATAAACGAGTTTATGTCGTGACCGGTCGCGAACGAGTTAAAAATTCTACCCTTGATAAACGATCCATTTACACGTAATTCAACCAGAAAAGGGTCTCACGAGGCTAGTTAAAAGAAAATAATGTTATGCAAAGGACACGCCGGCCATAAGAATGGGTGGTAACAAGCGTGGAAACCTGCATGACTTATAAAGCCATTTAAAAAAATACTTTCGTGAACTTATAAATATATCAAAATGTTGACATTGGTTTTATTAAGCACTTCCCAAAGTTTGATGTTAACAGAAAAAATGTTCTGAATTAAAAACAAGCTCAAGTAGACTTTTCTCTCACGTTTTTTTATGTATGAATTCATGCTGGTTAAATAAAACCATCTCTAAATAATTAAAAAACGTAGATTGTAGACGATTACCCGAATTCATTTTATCTATTTTGCGTTTCGTCAAATTAATAAGTAAATCTGTTTTTTACATTGACTTTATCAATCACTGGGAAAAATATAACTCGATGGTTATTATGCGAATATTCGCGAACAAAATCACACGAGAAATCGAAACCTTATGATCGGGTCAGACATCGGTTTTTAAACACGATATATTAAATTACAGTTTCACATACTTTTTAAAATTTTTCTTCTCGGATACTACCGCACAGTTTTGTATACTGTTCTTCTTTGACCGTTTGATCACTTTTTTATTAGATTCTGAGCGTTTGCGAAGAACGTACTGTTTTTACAATGATGTTTTTTTTTCCTCTGATCACATTTTCTAGTAAAAAAGAATGCTCTGATTTTGATGTATGACACCTAAAAAAATAGGTAATTGAGACGGTTCATTATTTAAAGCGTTTTTTAAAATTTTGATTATTTTCGGAGTTATGAGCGAAAAACCAAAATGGCCAAATTTTTTAACTTGCTCCGGTTGAAATTTTTGAAGAACTTTAGAACGAGTTTTAAAGGGAGTAATGAAACTTTGAAATTTTTGAATTTCACGCAGTTGTTATTCCGTAAAACCTCTAGTTTTTGTGTTTGAGTCTCGAAACTTTAGTACGATCTAATCAAGATAGTTTTAAACATGTGATTTAAAATTTAAAAACAATTTTGGTTTATAGCCGATTTCTCGTTGTTATTTTGTCGTTAAATACGTCATATCTTGAGGGGTGGGGAGACAAATAATTACGGGGAACGCGTTTTTTAGATTCGCTTGATCCAAAATAAAGATCGGGCCAAGTTGAAACTTTTACATAATACTAAAACAGGAAAGATACGGGTCGGATAAAAGTTTTTATCGTTAAATTTGTTTTTATTACGACGTATAGACTAGACTACTGAGCTCGTCGAGAATCGTGTTTTCGAAGGCAATGATTTCTTTCAATGCGTTTAAACCACAACTTCTGACCTGTACCCAAAGCGTAGTCTTCAGCTACTCCGTCAAACTACCCACGTGACCTAGAGTGATTTTGGCTTTTTTTTTTTCTAGTACTGAAAACAATTTAATACGTTATGTATTACTAATCTGAAATAAAGAAGAGGCTAAAATAAAAATTCCTCAATTTCTGTATATTATAATACAAAATGTAAAAAAAAAAAAAAACGTGTTTAGTTTCATAATGTACGTACATAAAATATCACCGTAATGCGATAAAGGTGCGCTGAAAACTGATTCGTGAAACTTGTACCTGCGCAGTAATTTGTATTATTCAATACTTTCGGTTTAATATTTTGTTTTCGAAATGAACAAAAAAAAAAAAAAACGATAGCGCTTTGGAACTAATTCATTGTAAGGGACAAAATTATAAGTACGAAAGAACGCGTGGGAAAATCGTTTTGAGGTCGATGATGTGTTTACAAAAACTCTCCGAGCCGTCTTTTCGTGCGTTTTCTTCGCGTTCACGCGTTCGCCAACTACCTAGTGTCGCGAGTACTCGAGTTAGTTATTTCTCGATGATTTATCAGTGTGCCGACAAGACATTATTATCTCGTGGGGTCCTCACACTCATTTCCGAGTTCTTTCTACATAACTGGCTGCCCGTTACGTTAAATTAGGCCTTTGCGTCGTTACTTACCCACGACGATACTTTTAAATGCTTCGCGCGGTGCTGCTGCGTCGTTCCCCGAGGACCCTTCGAAAGCACGGTTATTACCGGCCTCTCTCTCTCCCGCGCCAATCGACTGCAGTCCACAGTGAAAAGGGCCGTTGACAAAATAGTCTGGCCCCCGGGTTGTGTTTGGCGAGGGGGGACATTTTCGAAACATCAAAGGTGTGACCGACACAAAAGACCAAAGAGAATAAAAAATAAAGGCGAACGTATCATAAAGGGAGACGTGTTAACGAGCTTTTTCTCCTTTACGCAGCTTGTTTTTTTCGGTTAGATCTTGACACTGATTCGCCGCACTGTACGCCAGCTCTCTCAAACGCCATTGTATCCTTACGTTTTGAACGGGGGTTTTTTTCTTTCATCCGAAATCAGACCTTTGTCGGACAGAGTCGTTCGATACAACAAGTAAAATATACAGTTTACGCACCGACGTTTTTTTCAAAGACATTTATATTAGTGGGCTGTTTTTTTTCCACCCTACGTTTTTAAAATTTAACAATAAACGTGTACGAACTAATCTCGTATATTATACCGCGATACATTTTATGGGCGTATGGAGTCATTCCTACGTACGTATAGGTGTGTCTTTGTTTCAACGAATTTACGGTATCGTTTCTAATACTCCGCGGTTTCAATTTTGTTCGTATCAATAAAATTGTTGAACGAATGGTTTTGGTGAAAAATAAAATACACCAGCCGCTACGAAGTGGTGGTGGAGGAAATCGATATGATTTTATTTTTTCATACGTACATTTTGTCATAGTACGTGTATATTCGTTTGATTTACGCATTTGCTAATGTAACAATGAAGAATATTATTAAAAAAAAAAAAAAATATAACGTTCCCTTTTTTTTACAAACTTTTTCAAAAACGGAAGACCGTCGACACGGTGACGGAGAGAATCGTCTGAAATCATCTCGTATTCTATTATGATCAGAAATGTATAATTTATAATAATAATACGAATTATTCTCTTTACACGATTGTCGCGGACCATTCAACACAGTGTTATTGTATTCAAACCGATCGAATTGTCCGCACAAAAAACGACACCACGAATACAAAATAACATATTATTATTATTATTATCCGTGTGGTGGTATCGATAGTTTAAATCAAAATGTTTTCGCAAGATTGAACGTCCTTTGTACACGTAATTGAGGCGTTTTTTGTTACGGTTAACGCGATGAAATAGATACTCTAGATCTTACTAAAAACTGTTTTGAATCATACCTCAGTTATTATTCTCGTTTTATTATAATCTTCGTGTTGACAAAGTCGCGGTTTTCCGTTCGTTTGGGCCCCGTAATAACGTGTTGTTTCCGTTTGGACTCGACGCGCTGAAACCGTCAAAGGTTTTTCGGTCTTTGTGTGTTTACCGGAGAATACTCCGTCGTCGTCGTCGTCGTTGGAAAAGAGTTGACATAGTTTTTTACTTTTCTCTCTCTGAGAAGATTTCATTACGGATGCTCGAAGCTTTTCTTTTTTTTTTTTAGCAGTATAGCTGTGTGTACGTACACGCGTAGAGAGAGGTTTTATTAAGACAATGGACTATATAAAAAGACGCGAAACAAAGTATAATTGTCTTGAGTACGTCCCGAAGCTAAGGATTGCGTATATTAGATTTTTTGCAAACAGTGTGTTGCGTTCGAGTACAGCGTTACACGCTGCCCAAACGCGTTTTGTTGAAATAACGCACGATATTGTATAACCGTCGAACATCCATCGTTCGTATTGTTTACGAAAACACACGAAAACTCGCATGTTCGTGTGGAACGGCGCGAACAAACGTTTTCTACGAGACGAAAAACGCCAACTGAGTGTACACTGCCGTAGCACGTCGAATTGATAACTTCGAATCAATATATCAATCTCGTTTACGTTCGCTCCTCGGTGAAATCGCATCGGTGAGACGCAGTCGCGATCGGTTAATTTTATTTACTAACTCCGATTCGGTGTTTTTTTTCACCACACAGCGAATTCGTACGGGTGTAACGACGCGCGATGTTTTTTTGTTAGCAACGACGAGCGAGCGCGTCGACGACGAACGTTTCGACCGCACACCACACGTACACGTTTTTTTTTAATGACGACGATACCGTTCGTACAGAATTTAGATCGCTACTATACACGGGGGTGGCGGGCGCTCTTTTTCCTTTTGTTTATACGCCGAAATCGCGGTGAAAAGAAAAAAAAATTAAATCCCGATCTCGCTCGTCGTTTTTATCGGACGTTTATAGAACCGATCCGACGATGTATGAGCGTTTTAGGCGAGCCGATCGGCGCAAATGCCAGCGTTCGCGAAACAACGAGCATTCTTCTAAACACATTGCTGTCACCACGGCGAATCGCGCATTACAAGGTAGAGTTTTACAACAAGCTCACCCAGGGCACGTTGCCGGTGTGTGAACGAATAAAAAATCGACGGCACGCCGCGACAGGCACCACCAGAACGGTTTTGGAGGCTGTGACGAACCGGAGCCGGTGGAAATGATTATATAGTACGTTCGAAGGAATTATTATTTTTTTATCGTTTTTCACACTACTACCCTCCTGTCCGTCCGGGCAGCACACCGTCGAACGAGTTTCGATAACAACAACGCTCATTTCACCATTTTGGATGATGTCCGTTCTTGTGTTTTCTTTTTCCTGTTACGTTTTTTCGCCGTCACCGCACGGATCCACCCCCGGTCGTTTTCACCGCGGTAACACCTCGGTTCTACTAATGTTAGCCTATACCCACCAGCAGTATCTTCTTCTTCTTTCTACAAACATTCGTTATTCCGCGTTCGTGTAACGTCGTCGCGTATCGTTGTACAACGAATTAACGGCGCTTACTACGTGACCCACGTCCGGAAATCGTATCGATCGGTTGTTTTTTTCCTCCCGCCGCCGCCGCCACCTGTCCGCGTTTCGACCGTTTCCTCCGGGCGGACATCACCGATCACCGTTTTAGGACCCCAAGAATTCAAACGTCGTTTTTTTTTTTTTTCACCATTTTCCCCCGAGACGACGGACTCGCGATTTTTGTCAAACGACGACCGTCCGTTTCGCCGCGGCGCCATTCTCGCGGATCACACACACTTCGCGAAAATCCATCTCCGGGGAAGCACCACCGCCGCGTCGACGAATCGGCTTTCGCGCCAAAAACTGTCTCGGTAAAACCGCCGTCGCCTCTCGTTTCTGCGACGTTCGTGCGGCCGCCGAGCGATCGGGCCGCCGCGGTGTCCCCGATGAGAGTCGCGGCGCAGAGAGCAGCGATGCCGCCGGTCGGGTCCGTCGACGTCCGGGGTTTCGATCGATCGCAGCCGTGGATCACGCCAAAAGTCAAAATCCATCAGTCAGATCGTTAAGTACTTAAAAATTCCGCTTCGGCCGTGCGCGAACACAAACAACACGCGCGCGCTACGACGGACCGTGGTGACGGACGGACAGCCCGGAAGGCCGCGGCGATGACAGCTGGACACCACTATCCAGTGGACGACAAACTCGAAGAGAACCCGTTGAGAAGAACGTTGCGCCTCACGCAGGCAGCGCGGCCGTGTTCGTCCGCCCGCTGTCGCTCGATCCCTTTCGATTCGAACGGCCGTCGGACAAAATAACGGAGAAATAGAAAACGCGGATTGTGGGTGGTGTCGCGCGGAAAACTGTCACGGCGAAACCGCCTCTCCTCCGAACTCGGGCCAGCCGAGTCCGCGCCGGGAAAAACGCGGGTTACACGCGGTATTTGTATTATCGCGTCCGGCTGCGATTCTGCAATTTTTTTACAATCCGACGAAAAGTCTCCGGAATCCGTCTCACCGACTGTGTGAGAAACGTCTCAGAAATACAGCCTTAAAAAACGGTCGGTCGGAGAACGTTTGTGTTTTTTTTTAACGGTAGACACGTTTTTTTACACGTCGATTTTTTTTTTTTACCGTAACATCTTGAAATAACAACGATCGCGGGCTGAAATGTTTTCACGGTAATCGGTACGATGATACGAGTGAAACTTTGAAATTCTCGAAAAATTGTACCACCACGTATACTACTATATAGACGATCGAGCTCACTCAGAATCGTATTTTCGAAGGCGGCGATCTATCATTGCTCTCGGAGTAACACGCGGTTAAACTACAACTTACAGACCAGTGACCCACCCCGTTTACACAACAAGATGATTTCACATTCTGAGCGATCGCGGATTGTTTATCAACCGACTTAGTAGAAAAAAAAAAAAAAAAGGAGAAGAACATTTATTACACGTTTGTGGTGACCGCGCAGTGTATTTCGTTTTATGTGTGTGTTCTTCGTTTCGCCGCTCCGCGTGCATTCGTTATAATATAACGTTTATTTTAATATAACGTTTATTCATAATATTATTATGATCCGATTCTGTTTGTGATCAGTGGTGGTGGTCCCATACACGTTTTATTATCGAGACCGTTTCGACGCTTTTTGATAAAAAATTAACCGAAACGATTGTACGAAGATATCGCAACGACGTTATGGAAACCGTTTCGAGTTAAAAACGACAATAGGAGGAGGTATGCGTGCGTATTGGGTAAACGCGCAGAATCACGTTCAGCTTAAAATTGTTGTGAATTGCGTTTTGGTAACTTTTTTTTTCCCTTGTCGTAATGTGAAATGTTTAAAAACGCTTTCGTGTGTGGATAGAAAGATAGACGCGCATGGTGGTAAGCGGATGAGATAAGTTTGAACGATGTTTTAATGTAATGCCAGAAACAGAATGTGGTGGTGTCGGGCGAATCGTTCCGCTGAGGGCATTTATTTTATACCGTGTCGAGAAAAAGCGAATAAAGTTACAACACTTTTGATTTTGTACTCGTTTTAAACGAACATAAACTATTTTTTGTTCAAAAATACTCGTCTATAGACGGTTATCGACGTACAGATATCGTTCGTAAACGCGTCTAGTGACTCTTGCCAAAAACGTGTTACGTTGTTTGAGAAAATACTGTGTTTCATCTTTTAAACTGCATAATACGTGTAGTGTAATAATGATGAAATTATAATATTGCGAATATTTTGAAATTGCTGATAATTATTTTATGAATTGAAACACAAAAATAATTAAAAAACCATCGAATGTTTGCCATGAACAACAAAATTACCCCGATCAGACATTAAAGTTTCAAGAATTTTTTCATAAAATAAAAGATTTTATGAAACAATGGCTGCAAAAATGGACAAGTTCTAATGTTTCAAAGTGCTGTAAACCGTTTAAATAAATACTTTATCGAAATCGGTTCCAATTTTTCACGTCCATTTTCATCTAAATTTTTTTCATAATAGGTACATGCAATTTTATATTATTCGGTACTACTATTTTTTTATAAAAAATATTTTTATTTCGCCTCGAGGTACAGTCAAAAAACAATCAAAATTTAAACGTACGTATATAGTATTTTGAAAGACTCGAAACGTTTAAACGTTTTTTGGTCAATTATTATTATTATTAACTGGCAAACGTAATTGCAAATTAGTTCCCTGAAACGTGTTTGAAATGGATTAATTTAAAACGTTTATTAAAAAATTTGGAAATAATTTCAGCCAAATTTTAAAATTTAGAACTTTTCGAGTATTTGAATGGCTCAGAATTGTTGTCCATTCGTAAGCCAAAGCGAAGTGGGAGGTACTTCGTTAAGTTTCCCCACATTAAATTAACTCTTTTTTTAAATTTTCACTGATCAAACAAACTGTATTTAAAAATCGGTAGAAAAAATTGATTAAAATTGCACAACTATAACTATATAGGTGTATAAAACGGTGAAAATTCATTAAAAATCTTCTTGATTATTGAAATTTGTGTTTGGTCACACATTTAAAATTTATAAATTCGTAAACACTCGCACTGCACTGTTCTCGAGTGAACAAACTCGAGATCATGCCACTTCAATTATTCATTTTACAATCTGTTTTGTTTAACAGCAACAAGCTTGTTATACGTAATTGAATACAAACCAAATTAAAATGAATTACTCCCGGCTGTGAAAAACAAAACGCGAGATATTCGTGAGTGGCAAGTGAAATTGTTGTACCGAGTTTTCAAATATGGTGCATATATATATATGGATTGAAACATTTTCACGGATTTTATAATATTACCGTGTTAAGTTACAAAATCATCGAGAGGGTATATCCAAATATTATTGTATCTAAACACGATATGAAAAAAAAAACTCTTTTTTAATTGTAATAACGTCGTAAAACAATAATAATATTGTGACTATAATAACAACACCAGTTATTTATATTATACGTTAATTATTATCACTACGCTAAAATGTCCTGTTTATTTGCAAACCAAAAGTAAAAAATAAATATATATATATATTAATAAATAATATACATATATATTCATATTATTTTTAACAAAACCGTTGTACCAACAATAGTGGAAAATATGTAATATAAAATTACGTTTTAAAACTTCAATTTTAGCATAAAACATAACCTCTACGTTAGTTTCGATTAAGCCACGAGAATATTATGCGTCGTTCAATCGAATTACATTTTATTAAAAACGAAATAATCATTTTAGATCGAGTTAACAAAGAAATTTGTTAAGTTTTTGAAAACAAGAAGCAGCAAAAATTACGTTTAACTCTGTAAAATAATTTTAAATGTCTAACGAAACGAAACAATATGCTAACGAAATTAATAATAGTTGAAGTTTTTTTACTGGTCGTGTTTTCTTCAAAACCCTTGTTTTTCTCTTATTTTTTTTTTTTTTTTCCGGTAAACTTTATAATTTAATTTGCAATATTTATGTGTATACTCTAAAGTGATGACATATATACATATTTAGTATATTATACACGCATCCGACATCTGTATTTTTTTTTATAAACGCCGGGGTGGAATCTTGCTTTTAAAAAAATTAAAACACTTTTCAGCGGCGGTACGTTCCGACAGTAAGTGTGATGACATATTTTTAATGTGTACACTCGTATCTTCACGGCTCGGTGTAATATTATATTGATATTTTTTACTGTGCTGGAAAAATGAAAACCTGTTTTGAGTATTATTGAAATTGTGGGCGCCGAACAGTGAGGGTGAACTTCGAGTACCGTACGATATTATAGATACTCGTAATTTAGCGAATGGTTTTTGTTATTTTTGACGACAACTAAAGGTGTAAAATGTTCAATAAATTCAGTTGAGTTATCCTCTTGCGGGTCTTGTTATAAATTAGAATTATTAAACTAATAAATCATGGCTACCGTCAGGCGGAAAGCCGTTGCTGGAGCAGTGACTTTATTTTGGCATAGGTCACGCATTATTTGAATTTCTTCCACCCCGAAAAGTGATCACTAAAAAGAAAATTTCATCGCGATAGAGGCGATTTATTTTTAGATAAAAAATAGCTCAGACTACTATAATTCAACCATAAAAAAAAAAAAAAAAAGTATACACGAACGATAAAAACTGTCGAGTTCCTTACACGTTAGATCAACGTCGGTTCTCGATAACATCGTACAGTACAAAATCACACATACGAGTATTTACAATATTTATTTTCCAAGAACAGTTTCCAAAACATATGGTATATAATACAATATTTAAGCGCGTAAAAAAAAAAAATTGCGGTCTATATTTTTGTTTTAATTCTTTTAAAAAACATTCGTGGACGAATATTTATAATTTAACCCGGTCGCCATGGCACTATAGGACTATACTTTACCTGACGAAGCGGAAACATTCAATTATTTTTTTCTTTTGTGACGGTTTCTAGGAAATTCAGCGCGTATGTCGCCGTAAACGAGGTGTTATTATATATAGACGGTATCATCAGAAATATTTTGATTCGAATAATTGGCACCTGTGTGTAGTAGTAGTAGAGCGGGTTATCGTGTTTCGATCAACAAGTTGTCGCCGATTCTCGCCTAAACACGCCGCCACTGTACGACGATAATAATCATCGTCGGGAAAAATGTTGAGCGTAAAAAACAACGGTAAACCGACCGCTAAAATAATAATAATAATACAGGTAAATAAAAGGTTCGTCGGAATTCGTTTATTTAGTTCGATGCGGAAAACTGGATTTGTCGGAAAGTCGGATATACGTATTTTCGGCGCTGTTGTGTATGTACACGCGATGTAATTTCGCGGATCCGTTCTGTCACACGTGCCGCCGATACAATCACGGTAATGGACGTTAAATGTAATTTTGCCGACGACGGTTCGCCGAGTGTCCGACACTGTTGTTTTTACACCGACGCTGTATATTATATTGTTGTTGTTGTTGTTGTTGTTAATGTTGCACGCTGTCGTCGCGTGTGCGTATTATTATTACACGGCGTAAAGAACAAAATACGTTTTCCTCGTTTTTTCTTATAAAAAAAAAACCGTTTGGCCGCGTTCAAACGGGAAAAAACGCGATTTCGGTGCGATTTCGCGGGTACGTAACATGAGCAGCAAGACTCCGCAGCAGGGCGAGAAATTGTTTTTTTTTTACCCACGATTGGAAAATCAAAAAATCGAGTCGAGTTAAAGTAAAAACTAAAGGTAATCAGTGGTAAAAATTAATCCGCGTATTGTACATATTGTACCTGCGGTGGTATGACGCTTCCTCTTTTATAAAAATTTTTCGGTGTATTTTGAAACGTTCTTCTCGCTAACGATTCTAATAGTTTCAAAAACGTTTTACCCATGAGAAATTTATTCAAGTCAAAACGAAATTGAATCAAGTTAACGGTAAAATTCAACGAACTCGATTAAAATAACTTTCACGAATCCGTCGAAATTCGTTCGTCCGAGTTTCGTTTGCTCGGCGAATTGACAAAGTCGAGAAGAATACCGTTGTATTCGATTAGTAGTTAAAATAAAATAGAGTAGCTATTAAGTAGTAATTTAATAATTGTTATAAAGAACGCCCGTGAACGCAGTGGCCGTGCAACATCGAACTATTGCGCACCGCGCGCTCGATTATCGTAAATTTTGAAAAGTTTTCGACAAAAAAAAAAGAACAAGAATTTGTTGGTCGTCGATTTGTTCGTAAGGTTTGAACTACTTACTCAAATCAAATAATAATAATAAAAAAAAAATTAGCCAACAAAGCTATCTACTCTCTGGTGAAACGATTTGACGAAGCAAAAAATATGGTAGATAAAAAAGTTTTTCCGTTCTCGTAGCTCAACGTACGAAACTATATAGTTTTGCCGTCGTGTAAAATAATATGCAATAATTACAACGAATGCTATATAGTCGTCGACCCGCTCTACGCGTATTATTACTCGGTATAAAAATATACTCTACAATACTCTAACTCGGTTTTACACAATATTATCATAGTGGCGGAGAATACATTTAAGTACCACAAAACTCGATATGCGCTAAAAAATACTACTCTACCTAGGTGCTGTGTACAAAGTTTCAAAGGCAGCCGTGTATAACACCGTTTCATAATTTAAGACAACGTGTTTAAAAATAAAATACAAATATAGACGGCTGTTGTTTTGATTGATTGCTCCTTATACGAGATTGCCACGCCGGCAAAGTTAATGCAAAACGTACGATCGTTTATTTCTGAAACTCCACTTCAATTAGTCGAACGCAGTTATGATTGTGAATACAAATAATTGTAATGGACATGATAAAAATTAATTTGACCCCGAAAAATAGTATGTACTTTTTTTTTTTTATAGAACGAAACGATAACATCAACACTTTATTTACTTGAAAATCGTCGTGCACACTGCATAAAGAGATTATAGTTTTTTTTTTTCCTTTAATAATTTAAAACACGTAATTTTCACAGAAAAATGAAAATAATAATTACTATCCGCACTTGCCACGTATCAGACCGGGTATCAAATCAAAACGTGTATCGCAATAATCCAATTATTGCTTTCTCGTATTATTATTGGTGTATGAAAAAACAAAATAATAATAATCGATGATCCGAGGAAACAAAACGACAGTCCTTCGCGCGTTAAACGTACGTATCCGTTATCAGATTAAAATTAATAATTCGATTTTAAAAATTAGACGACAATTTTCGTTTGTCCGAAAGAAAAAACACTTCTCGAATATTATAATATTCTTACCGTAGCGTTGCGCGGAAATTCGTTTTTTAATGCAAATTTCTCTGTTGCCCCGAAGAAAGATCTTATAACAATAATAATAATAACGCGAAAGAACTCGGTTGAAGTCGATCTCCTCCTCTCTGTTTGTTAGTGCGCGCTCGACACAATTGAATGGTAAAATCTGCATATTAAAAACGTAAAACAAATGAAAAGCAATTTTACCCGTGCGTTTATACTCGATCGTCGGCAAAACTCTACCACACTTGCTATTGAATCGCTGATTTTGTTTTTATATGTATTTTACCGTTTATTTTTCGTCCTCAAAAAAAAGCGACGAGTATTGAAACGGGGTTTTTTTTTAATGCAAAAATTGCGCGCTAGGTAAATAATTGTTATTCAAATTTTTTAAAATGGTATAATATACCGTATCTTACGGTTTTTCAAAACAAAATCGTTCTATCGAATGTTGAGATACAATAGCAATCTCGTTTTAATATACGTATATTTTTTCTATACATTAGCGATATATTTTGTTCTGTTTTTTTAAACACGTTTTTAACAACGATTGCGTGAAAAACATCGGCACCGGCGGAATTTTTCGAATATTCTAAACAAGCTATATATATATAGAATTTTATCATCGTGATACGTTTTCCGATCTGATCAAAAGTCACACACGCCCCATGACACATATAGTAATCCGAATTAGAAGACATCCGGTCGCGTTTTCGTGAAACTTCCCTTATCCGAACGCGTCTTTAATCGTTATCGTGCGATGACGGCGTTATCTTTATAAGATAAAGGGTGGTTTCGACATGACGTTCGATCGATCGATCGGCGTTCTGCGCAAAGTCGGCATATATATCGTCTCTTCGGCCACCAGATTCGCGCGATTTTTTCGTCTGGTGCAAAAGCAAAGTGCTTACCACCAACACCACCGTCCCTGAACCGTCGAATAACGCGATTGCCCCCGGGAAATCGCTGCCGTCCCGCCGCCCGAATCGACCCGCGAAACTCGCCAGAAAAATGGCTCGTATCGAAAATGAGTCACTCGAGTGATGTGTAACGTACGTTTTAAGACTACGCGATAAAATCGTACGTAGGTTTTGTCGAATAAAACATACTCTTTTTTTTATACTCGACACGGATTGGTATTTTTCAGATGTCTCGGTAACCAGCAGGGGGTTTTTTTTCCCCGCACCCCCTGTCTATATAACTAGGAAATACATGCGGATACCTGCCTGTAATAAATGAGCGGAGTGACATGTCTACATTTATTGATGGAACTAATTAATAACATCATCGGTATATTCGCAGGTCATACAACGTATGTAAGTAGCGTGAATGATTATAATTGGAATATTCGATATAAAATGAGTTTGAAAATGTGAGTGTCACAGTAAATTTTGCACAGGGCTTCGCCGGCATAGAACTATCGAAAATTCTATTTTCCATTGTTTACATTGAGATAGCGCGTGATTTCACATTTTACAATGGAAGTCAATGGGGATCAGGTTTTTCGGTGATTATTCCTCCGTGGTAGGTCCGATTTTTTCATGCGACCCCTTACGCGACAACCACCATTCTACACTCTATCATCGTGCCAAGTTTGATTAAAATCGATCAAACCGTCTAGGAGGAGTACAGTCACAAACGAAAGACACGAGTTGCCTAAGATTGAGCTTCGCTTCGCTCCGCTCAATAATATACACACCGATATAATAAACACTAAGTTTTTCGGTCTCCGGTAACGTTTCGGGACGATTGTTCCCCGAGTGTTCGCGATTATTAGCGGTCGTTGTTCCCCGCGACTCGATTTGTTCGAGAGGAAAGTTCCATCCGGGATCGCGCGCGGACACGGTGTCGGAGTTAGATAAACGATTTCGCTTCGGAGTTTTCTTCCTCGTCGACCGCTTCCGTCTCGTGTAAATGACGGTGGACGACAGTTAATTCCACGTGATCACTACTAAAGTTCTCTATGCGCGCGTGTATAATCGAGCGATAATCGAGCGCGATGAAAAAACATCTCTAGCCGTGAAACGCGTAGTTTTAGTTTCGTAGACGCCGCGTCCGTTTTATTCTCAAAATATCTCTGCTCGAAACTTTAGTCCCACTCGTCGTTTCAATAGTATGGAAAAGTTTCGGCTAATTCCGATTTCTTCGACCATTATTTAGTGACTATGTCAAAAAAACCCGTTCGCCGTAGTTTTTAAAACGTTTCCGCTTGTTTTTTTTTTTTTTGTAAATTTTTCAACGCTGTGGCGGCGGCGCATCAGAGTGACACGAAACCACCGGTGTATTGTACCGAGTGCAATGATCGGAGCAGTTATCGGGGGGATTTCATAGCGGTAAGTATGAAAAAAAACCAAACACGCATGCGAAAACCGATATCGTTTTCGCTACACTCCAATGTCTTAGACATTAAAAGAAACGACGTTTTCTCCTCAAGTGTACTCGAAAAATCAAACAAAGTCTTAATTTCTCATTAGGCAGGCCCGTGTAACACGCTGAGATTTATAGCTCAGAGTCCTCCAATAAAGTCATATATCATCGACAGTTTATTTTCAACAACCGTGTGTAACCGCGGCGGGCCTGCTAATGAACGACGACTTGAAAAACGACGACCGTTCGAAGACCGCGCTTTGTCGGGTGGCGTCCGATCGTCCGATGTGTGTTCGATTTGTTTTGAGAGTATCTTTTTTTTTTCAAAGACGGTTAAATTTTATTAACCGTTATTAGCGCGAGAACAAAAACTATCGTCGGAAACAAACGCGCGTACGTCGGCGAGCGACGTCAATGCGCCGATTCGCGCGCGCGGCGTAAATTTCGTTACGCGAATTTCCGAGTCGAAGTCGGTTTTCGTACTGTACGTCCCGTAAGCTCGACAATAGCTCGTTTTCGCCCTTATCGGTTACGCCGTTCCCGTGTCGAAACACTCTCGTCCCGTCTCCGTCCGAACACGGCAAAACGTCGATTCTAAAAAACCGTAGTGTGTATGTACAATATACTCGTATATACCGTGTGCAATGACTGCAGAACAATTCCTCCACACGAGCGACGAAGACGACGACACTGCAGCGAAGAGTTCGCACTCACATTCGCGTTTTTTCGTTAGTTTTAATTATCGCGCGTCAAAACTTTCCGCGACGTCGCGCGTCTCGATGGCGAGAGCTAGACGACGTTATCCCCGAACTTTGCGACGTTCTCGCGCGCGCGACGGTTCTTTGCGTAGGGCTCGGTTTTGCGTTTCACAGAAAAACCACCACCGCGGTGTTGTTGTTGTTGTTGTTGTTACGCTATGATGATAGTATACCATAGATAGATATAGTAGTAGTGTACGTAGAGCAGCGTTTCCCAACTGGTGTTCCGCGGAACCTAAGGGTTCCGTGAGCCGGCGCCAAAGGGTTCCGTGAGAAATTTGGGAAAATACAAAAATTATATATATAGGGGTTCCTCCAGGGTTATCAGACGTCCCGGATTTCGATGGAACACAATGACGTCCTTTTTTTTTTTTTTTTTTTTAGCTCTTTCAAGTGTCCCGGATTTCGAACTGACCAATCTGGTAACCTTGGGTTCCTCAAAATGTTCAAGCTCCTGCAAGGGTTCCGTAAGTAAAAGAAGTTGGGAAACGCTGACGTAGAGAACAACGTTAGCGTGTAAATCCTGAGAGCAATAGTGCCGTCGCCGGATGTCGTTATGATCGTTTGCGAGAACGGCCCTGTTTCACCCACCCACCCTCCGTTTTTGAAAAACGAGCACAAATCATTTTTGAATGAAGACTTTCGATGGAACACACACACGCGTGACCGTCGACCGCGGGAAAAACTCGGATTTCTTCTTTGTGTCATCATCGTCGTGTTCGTTTTATAGTAGAATTTATCGCGCCTCCGTTTCGAGCGGCTTTTCGCCCCTTCGTCTTTTTTTGTCCGCGCGTCGTTCCGCGGTGTTGTGCTTTTTTTAAAAACGGCTCCGTTTCAACAACAGACGGCCAGGGAGGAGGTATTCGCGACGTAATTTTGTTATGTAATTTTTTTCCCTCGTCCTCTTTTTGTTTTCCGCGTTTATTTCTTTTTTCACACACACACACCGGAAGTAATGCGCGCGACAGACAGACAGATAAACGGTGTTATACAATGTCGCGGTTTATGAAATTCGAAGAAAAAAAACACGTACACGGTGCATTCAAAAAGTTGCCGCGCGCTAAAATCGGAATGTGGCGCTATATCTGCTCCAACACGGGAACTACGTCTGCAAACGTTGGGGGCCACCTACCGTTCAAATTTCGAACCGCTGGCTCGAACCAGTAGCTAACATAGCTGAGGCGTGTGTAAAGTGACGTCGTGTTTCTTTTGTTCGTCACGATTCGAATGATGGAGCAAAGAGCCGCCATTAAATTTTGTTTTAAACTAAAAAAAAAATTCCGACCGAAACGTTCGCAATGATGCGTATGGGAATGACTGTCTGAGTCGTAGTAAAGTGTTCGAGTGGTATTATGCGCGTTTCAAGGCCGGTCGCTGGAAGACGATCCGCGAGAGGGGCGTCCCTCCAGCACATTTTTCGACGATCCATAAGGAATTTGTGCCCCCAGGGCAAACGGTAAATGCCACATTTTACAAGAGTGTCCTGGAGCGATTATTGGTCACGGATACGGCGCGTGCGGCCCGACCAATACCGATCTGGTGATTGCTCCATGATAATGCACACTCCGCGATTTTAGTGGCGCAGTTTTTGGCCAAACGGAAAGTGACTGCCATCACCCATCCCCCCTATTCGCCTGACCCAGCCGACTTTTTCCTGTTCCCCAAACTCAAAACGCGTCCCCGAAAGGGGACCATTTTGCGGATGTTCCAGATATTCAAAGGAATGTGACCGAGACAATGAACTCCATACCGACGGAGCAATTTAAACGTGCCTTCCAGCACCTACCTCTACGACCGCTCCAAAATTTGTATTGAAAGAGGAGGCCTGTATGTTGAAAATTAATAAATATCTTTTGGATATCTCGTTTTTTCTTTGTTTTAAAAAAATAGTCCCGGAACTTTTTGAATGCACCGTGTATAGTAAACGCGTTATGAAATAATAACGCTCGTTATGAAATAATAACAGTACGGTGTAGTAAATAGATTGTCGTGTTTTTTTTTTGTTGTTATTTTTCGTCTCCGGTTTCAGAACGCTTCGTCAAAAACGTTTCGTCCCGGGCGGCGGCGCGCGTTGTCAAAAATCAACAACGATACGACGCGTGTCGTGTCCGGCCTTACGTTGTTTTGCGAATATTTTTTTTCTCGAAATAACAGTCTGTCAAAAACAGTTTTAATACGCGAACGCGCTCGGAATGTCATTTTTTTTTTTTTCGCGGTATATCGCGAAACGCTAAAAAAACATACGGGACGCAGTAAACCAAGTCCGGTCAATCACACACAGTTCGCGCCCAACGTTTCGGTTATAAAACGCACGCGGGCGATTAATTTTCGGCGCGAAATTTTAAACGTTATTTTCGGGAAAGGTGACGGAAATGTTTTGTTTTAGAGCGATGTGAGGGACGCGGATTATGTTTACGCGTGTTCAAACGTGTACGCGTATTTCGAGTTATTTCAAAGTAGTCTGAAGAGATCGCGGTCGTGTTACTCGGTTGAAGCGTCGTGTAAATGGCCGTAAACTTCGCTAAATTTCTTCACGTTTCAAACCGTTTCTGTTCTCGTATGTCGGCGCTCAGTATCTGTAAATGCTGACGAGTAAACGTTTTTCAACACACGTTTGCTTCTTATATCTATGACCGTTTAAAAAATATAATAACCGTGTAATTTACACTTTCCACGGGATGTAAAATTTTAGCAAAATAGAATCAACCCGATCACCCGAAAAAAAAAAAAAAAAACAATAGTCGTTTTAAAAAAAAACACCGAAAACGTTGTGAGATCAAAACGCGAACGTCCACGTGAAACAAGACGGTTAGACGATTCGTAGGTACAGTTTTCATTCGGTGATCCGAGAAACTCTACGGAACTTTCGAAAACATTTTATTGTTTTTGGTTCGCTCGTAAATTATCGTAACGTCTATTTTGTTTTAACTTATTGAGACTTGTCGGAATATTCAACACCACCGGTTTTCGGTTGTCTTCGAAACGGATTTCAGAAATAAATTACAATATTCAACGATTTCGAGAACTTTTCTCCGGCACACTTTGATTAATTGAACCGATTTACAGTAGGTATACTATCCAAAACGAAACGCTGTTACGAGAGTGGCCGGACGAGATGACAGATTTTTGGTTTGTATGCGTAATAATCGCGTGTTTAAATTCCCGGTGTTCGTATTGTGTATACCCTTTTTTTTTTTTGTTTTTTTCGATAAAGAAGCTCGAGACAGTGTTTTTTGATACGTGGTCGCAGATTCGAGCTAGTACAAAATATTATTGCAGTATTATTACGTAAAAAGGTACACAAACGTGTAATTTAATGTTTTAATGGAAAAAAAAAAAAAAATTAAAATTTTTATTTATTTTTTCATAAACTCGTGAAAAGTATTTGTACGATGTTCGTATTATTCGTAATTTTGTATAAAAAACAAATTATACGATAATTAAATATTTTAATATTGTTTTTTTTTTTTGTATTACATAATATTTGTATTCCGATAGTTAAACGCGTTTTTTGCAGGAAATCACCAAAGTGTATAGTAAATATCTACGTTATACCAAGCGGTAAACTTTGTTTCAAACACCCTGAAAAAATTTGAAATAATAGATGTCAAAACAAAAGGTTGTTTGTGCTCGATTTTCCATTTTAAACAAACCAACTCGCATAAAAAATATGACTTTTTACCTACGAATAACGAGTTTCAACTCCAAATACGATTTATTTAAGACTGCTATATGTTCAATTTGTTGTTCGTCAATGTCTTCATGTTACTTTCATCGCATTGGCAACCGGAGATCACCTGATTTCCGATACGCATAATCTGAGATGTTTTGGGGCATATAATAATAATAATAAGGGTTCGATTGCGGCCTCGCATTCAGTCGAAACGCTAACAAACTATCACTTAGATTTTGTATGTAGATCGCGACGAGTGAATAACATTTTGATGTTATTAAACATCAGCTGAGATTATATGGTAACGACGTATTATTATCGTACCGATCGAATCTGCGTCTGCGCTCACAATATGTTAATACAATTATTTTTTCTTTTCGAGAATATGTAATTAAATTTTTTTGTTACAACCGAACATTACGCTTAACGACAAAATGCTTGACCTAAAAAGATGATAATTTTGTTCCGTATCGGATAGACCACTTTTTCGTGCGTACACGATCGTATGCCGTTGACTTTTTATAGTATAATATATTATATTATTATAGTCGCTCGTAGATGCGATTATTTTGCGGTTCGGCTTTACTCGAATATCATCGCGACCGACAGAGAGAGAGAGAGAGAGATCTTCGCCTCGTATTATTATTATCTGTACAAAACAGATGAAAAACTCGAAAATAGCTGTTTTTCTGTTAAATCCGACGAAAATGTTCAAATGGTATATGAAATTCGAATAAAAAATTTCCAATTACCGTGTGTACTGTGATGAAATCTTCTTCTTCGCGTCGGTATTAACAAAAACGTTTTCTGGATTTCGTTTCGTTTTCAAAATAGCATTTGAAAAAGCTTCGACGACGTTTTACACGCTGCGTTCGCAACGTTTCCGGTCGTTATTACTATTACTATCGTCATTTTTATTTTTTCATTTTCATTATACGATATTATTATATACTTTCGTTGTACAAAAGAAAACAAAAAACCCGAGGGCGAATCCGTTAATATTATATCCGTTATAAGACCGATCTCGTGGGGCCACATTTACACATTAATATTTATTCTCTCGAGCTATTATTATTATTATTATTATTATTATTTTGTTATGAACGAACAAAAAAAAAAAAAAAACATAAAAAATGTCTTAATAAAAAAAAAAATTACTATCTCAAGACTACCGCGTTATGTGTATTATCTGCTTAGTAATTGATGTTTGCATACTTTACAACGGTGTGTGTAATATTTCAAAGGTTCTACGCGCTTAAACGCTTTCCACTCATATTTTAGGTGTGAAATTTTAAATTGGTTTTTATAATTCTTTCGAAGATTGCCAAAAAAAAAAATAAGATAAAATAAGAACCGGAAAAGCGAAATAATAACGAAAGTAAAAAAATAAAACAATGTAAGTCTGAATGTTTCTACGTACGTCTTAGTAGAAAATTTGGTCCGAAACTGGTGTGAAAGTGTCCTAAATGAGGAAAATATACGTGGTGGTGTTTTGTCAAATAATAATTTTAACATTTTGAAAACTATAACCGATTTAATTTTTAAAATTATTGAAATATTTCGCCGATCTTTTCAAATGCGTTCATTCCGATTTTTAGAGAAAGTTTCAACGAATTTTAATAACTTTTGGAGGAATCACAACGACAATAAATAAATTACGTTGTTTAGCGTTACTCTCGGCCGAAACTCTTTTTCGGAATTTTCCCGGAAGTATAATATGTTGTTTCCATAAAATGTGATAAAATCCGACCACCGGAAAGGGCGGCGAAAACAGTTTCCAAACTCGACCGTCGGTCACCGCGGGGGCTGAACGGCAGCCGCCAGCCAGTAACCGGCATCGAAATTAATTTCCACGAGTCCTTTGAGCCGTTTTAGGTGTGCGTTTGTCGAAATTTTCGGGAAACCGCTAGCAGAAAATTCAATAATATCCAATAATTACAATTATTATTTGCAACGGTATACATTAGGTACGACGCGAGGTGGCAAAAAGTTTTGCTCGCGGTTTCCGGTCGAATATACGAATATTATCATACGAATAAAACCATTCGCTGACGTGCATTCCGTGGAAACGTCAAATTCGCTTTGAATGATCGCCGACGATACTTTAGTATAAATTTTTGAGCTACCGAGCTCACTGTTTTAGAGTCCTGTCGTCGATCCGGTCGGAAACGATTCGGGGGACCGTTGATCGAGTTTTACTCGATTTCAATAGAGATTCGTTTTTATTGTACACCCAAGTAAAACATTTTTTAATACGTACCAAATTAAGTTGATATCGTCGAAAATTTGGGGCTAGTTCGACTGTAATATACAAACGTGTAATAATGTAATCCATTTATGTTGCTCTCGTTTTGTCGTAGGTACCTATTGATGAAATCGTACACTATTACTTGACACATTACTTGACATTACTACATACACATTACTTGACTTTTAGAAAAATTATAAAATTTTTCTTCGTTAATTATCTTCGTGGTGGGTAAATACGATATCACGGCCGACAATTGTACACGGCTGTTTGGTTACGTTTCGACAATAAGTTTTGTAAATCGTGACTTACGCACATTTTCACGGTTATAGTATCTTTTTTTTTTTTTTGTCCTTCGCTAATGCGTTTTGCGTGTGAATACGATAAAAACTAACGGACAAAATGTAAGTACCCACACGTATATTTTGTACGAAATGTCAATATTACCATCCTGGATAATGTTCCGCGAAATCGTCCCCAAGTCGGGGCGTATATTATGTGCGTTTCCGTCGTATCTGATGCAAAAAAAAAGAAAAATTGAATTATCCGTTTCAATAATCGATTTCTTTCGTTCTGACACACGCGTTCGATCGATATCGTTAACAGTATAAAAAGAAAAAAAAACAATGTTTAGAAAACATATACTAAATATCGTCTCGCCGGACGATAGCGAGATTGGAAAAAAATTCTCAAAGTTCTCTCGGTCGCCGTCGAAATTCGAATTGTTGAGGAGTTTGATGACCTCGCAACTTTTTCTGCGCGCGATACGACGGCGTCGGCGGGATTTAGCAAAATTTTAATTACTCACTTACGACACAGTTATTATTTTTCGTTTGGCACGACCGTTTTCGATATTATTGTTTTCGAAACTATGCGTATAATGTACGGTTTTTTAATTAAAGTTTATATTTTCGCGCTCGAAACACACACAAAATACGACGACGGTCCGCCGATCTGTAAATAATTCGTGCTATTACGTCTCGTACAGAACGAGTCGTTTTTCGGGCACTCTAGTATCTACATCTTAATTGGTTGAAAACTAAATTAACGGTCGAAATTCCAAGCGGTGGTGCAACGGAAAGTTTTGTATAAATATTTGTTATTTTAAACATTCGTATCCAAGTTATCGTATTTCATTTTATTAAAGTATAACCTATTATAGATTTTATCATGTCAGAATGGTTTTAAAATTAAAAAGTCGTATTTTTTTTTTTTTTTTACAGATTTTGGTAAAACTCATAGTTGTATTGATTATTATGTACACGAAACAATAAAATCTGGTTGATATAAAACCGTAATAACGGAAATCGCAAATAGTCGTATATTTTATCAACACGCGTAATAGTGGTGTCCGTTGTGCGTAATCGGGATTTTATAACCTAATTAATAATATTTGTGACGCGTTTATTTTACGTTTATATATATATAGTCGATTAATGTTGTCCAAAAAAAAGTTTATTATATTATATTTCGTTTTGGGTGTAATAGGTTCAAACAATCGAACTGATAATTTAAAGCGCCTATTTTTGTAAAATAAATAAATAGGTTTACTAAATTTACCCCGCAAATCATTTTGACTGACAAAATGTTTATAGGCGTTGTTTGTAAACTATTAATCACGGATCAACATGAATAATTTTCGCCGTTACGTCAATAATTTTCACAATAATTACTTACGTTTTAAAATAGGAATTGTAATACGAGTCTCGAGATCGCCTTGATTGTTTGATATTATTTTAATTTGATCGTCATGTACATTTTGTTGATTGTTTGGACTTGACGACGGTTGAATTCGTCCACTAAATATAGCGAGTAAAACGTTTTCGAGGTAGTTCGATCATAGACGGAATCAAATCACGTATAATAAATAAACCGACGACGGTGCTAAACAATTTTTATCCGTTATGCGCGACAAACGATAAAATTATACGAATAGTTTTCTCTAGATTCTATACTAGATTCGACAGTGTTTGGCACGATTTAAATCTCGAAGGGCGCCCCATCAGATCTTCGGAGATTCGCGTTGCCCTGTCACCACCATCACAACGTGCGCGTAATATACCTATCGTATTTTTGAAAATTCCGTTGTAGAAAACGGTTCGAGAGCATTTGTTTGTAGGTGTTTTCGATGGAAAAGTGTGAAAAACAAACGTCAATTTGTACGGTTTTTCAGTGTAACGGTATCCTAAAAGTCGGAGGTTCTTTCTCTGTACGTGCGCGTTCGTCGTCGTTACGGGTGGAGGTCTTTTTCAATAGTACCGTTTTCGCATATTTCGGTAAAACGAACCCACCCGTCTCGCGTAGTTTTTTTGTTTTCGTTCGATACCGACGAGAGATTATTATTTTTTATATACGGACGCAAGAAGAATATCGTCTTTTGTCGTTGTTTTATTTCGATCTCAGAAACACACTATTATAAGCCTTTCTCGTTATATTGGCTACTAAAGTGTTTTTCGAACACATGACGGATGCACACAACAACGCGCACGTTTTCGGATACTGCGCCACACCACGCCGAGTAGTGATGACGGCGGGATATCATATTTAATATATTATATCGCGTTTTTATTATTATTATTTTTTTGTTTTTTGCGTAATACGACCCTAGTGGAAAACATCATTCACCTCCTCTGCAGGCGTCGTGTAATATTATACATTCAGTTTCCCTCTCGCACGTTGCAGGTACTATATTTATGTATACGCAACATGGCGTTTGCAATTCGACCGAACAACACGACCGACGCGGTGTTGTAAGTGATCTCTCGTCGGCGCTGCTGAAATTTCGAATTCTCGCGTAAGTCGGTTTTTATTTTGTTTTTAACACGCTGTGGTGGATTTTTTTTTTACGAACGTCAGCCGCCGCAGGTTACGAAAAACGCGCGATTTGTTGAATTTTACGTTCGTAACGGAATAATAATCCCCGGGTGTATACCCGGACGCATCGCTCACGTAAGTCGATATTATATTAGTCCTCGAGTCGTTACGACGTGTGTATTCGCCACGTTTTTATAATTTTTCGTTTTATTTTCGCGCGTTATCTCGTTATCAGTTTTCTTTTTCTGTATCGCTTTCTGAGCGAACACTTTGCACCGAATACGCGCGAGAATCATTCGTTCTTTTTTCTCAGCCGTTCGCTCTTTCCGGTCTGGCACCGATCGTCCGGGCGTATCGCGTGAGTTTTTTTTTGCTTTTCTAACCGTACGATTGTTGTTTTCAAATCGCCGGTGGTTTCGACCGGGTTTCCGCGATCGTGTTTGTATACTTTCATTCACACGCGTGTAAGCGAGGGGCAGCAAATCTAGCGACGCGGAATACTTATTTACTTAATAATACGCGGTGTTATTCGTCGGTGATGGTGACACAAACCACTGCAATAGAATTAATTTCCACGCGGGAAACTCGTCGTTTGAATGTGAAACCGTTGTCTGCCGAAATCGCCAACTCGTGCTTTCCTCTCTCTCTCTCTGAAGCCTTTTTTTTTTGCCAATCCGACCGCAAATTACATATATGAGCGTCGTCCGTCGGCTTTATTTTATACAGCACCGTCGCGCGCGTTCCGTCACGAGCCGGCAAACTATTTTTACACGTACACGGGTGCGAAGTTTGTTCGTTTGTTTGACGACGTTTCCGTTCCGCCCTCGATCGGCCACGCCGCGTGCGAAAATCACTGCCGATGGAAAAAAAAAAAAAAAATTTAATCTCGTGAGAGCAAACACGCCGTCGGAAATCGTTTTTAATGGAACACGTTGCTAAAATGTGCTGAAAAATAAAAATATCTTTACAAGTGTTTTCTGTATATACGCACCGGTCATGATGTATACGACGTGTAAAATATTGCGCTTCTACACCGGTGGACATAAATCGCGACTTTGTTCTCATTTCGTTGAGATCGTGCGATCGGCGTGTTTTTTTTATAATGTACAAAAAAAATTATTTATTCGAAACTCGTTGTGTTACGTGGAAAAAACACAACTATATAACGGCCGACGTTCAGACGTGTTTCGCGATTTCGGCGGTCAACGTAGTAAACGGATCGAAGAAAACAAGTGTTAATCAACTGCAAAAAATCACAGTCGCAAACGTGTTAACGATATCGAAGTAGGTTTTGCGGTACGTCGGATTTTTCACGTTTAGCCACTATTCCGAGACGTAATCAAAACTAGAAAATAATTTGAAAAAAAAAAAAAAAAGGTATTATAATATGCACTGCTTATGAATCGACGGAGCGCGTGATTGTAGTACTTGAAAGTAAAACAAAATAGCTTTTAAAATATTTTTTTTTAATGTTGTTTCGATCATAAACTATCACGCGAGTCGTGAAATCAATAAGAGAACGTTATTGATAAATAACGCTCTGTTACAGTAGAAATCGTTACGTAAGAGGCAGTAATATAGTTGATGAGACGAGGGAGAATAGACCGAGAGTCGGTTTGGACGTGAGCAGAGAAGAAACTGAAGCAGAAGATTACGAAAATGAACGTTGTGACCAAAGAATAGTGATGAGATGGACGAAAGCAATTGAAAACGTCACAAAACGTGGAGGCCAGCGGCGAAGGACCCCGAATAGTCGGGAGAAAGAAGGAGTTAATCTCAATTTTGCTCGAGTGGCCGCGAACTCAATCGTGTGTCTTACACGTTTCAGACGCGACTTTTATAAGATGCACGGCGGATAGCAGCAGTATACCATCGTATTCGATAAATCGATTCGGTAAATCGATCTATCACACCACGCGGTATACGGTGTAAACAACGCAACAACACCGTGTATTAGCGGGAAAAAACGACCGATCGAAATATAATAACGATATTTTTTCTCTTTTCCGCGCGTTTTCGCCGCGAGTTTCCGGTGACGTATAATATTATCACGAAATTCGGTAAATAAATACATATAATTATTATTTGTTCTTTTCCGCAGGCCAAAACGGCGTGTGTAATACCGCCGTAGCGTCGGCGAAAAAACTTTGCGTCGTCGTATTCCGAGCACGTCCGCGCTCCGTATGTATACGACTAATAAAATGTGTAAGGGTCGCGGGGCCGAAGTAATTTCGTTCGCACATGTGGCGACACAATGCACGGCGATATACGACCGCGAGATGGTTTCGTCCGGATGAATATTTTTTTTTTTTCCGGACAGTTTTATTCGGATAAATCGCGGTCGCGTGTCAATCGAAAAAAAAAATATCCGGTGTCTCGAGGCAAGACTTCTATAAGTACACTAAAAATAAAATATGTACATACACGACACCGCCAAGACCGTTATTGTTCCGTACGGCTCGGAAACGTGGGCGCCGCTGAGAAATGTATTAAGTTAGTTGTCCGACGTCTAAACCGACGAATGGAAAACGAATCTGCGTGATGAGGAGAAACTCGGCAGAAGACTTTTTCCGAATAATGACCGATTACGGTTAGAGAAATCGGCCGACGAAGCTTGGCGCAAACAGGAAACTTTTGTTGAAACGGTCGTTGGAGATGGCCATATGGGAAAAACACACCGTTTGGTAGACCTAATCTAAGACGGAGTGTGGATGGTGAAGAAAGAAGTTAAGAATCCTGATGGAGAGATGCGCCGGAAGACAGGGATAGGTGGCGCGGTTTGTGTTTAGCAGTGCATATGGTCTTAAAGGCCGAGACTATGGAAGAAGAGGAAATTGACGACCACTTGATCGGGCTCTCTCGTCGGGGAAAACACGTCTTTTGAAGGTTTGCCTGCAGCCGCAGATTTTTTCTATCCGGCGTCGCGAATTCGATTGCGCGCGTTTCTTACTTTTTTTAACGCACAAGTAGTACGCCAAAGAGTCCTGGATCGATATTGTTTTCATACATTTTTTCCCCGTGAAAAACGACGAATTCATCACCGAGATAGGCTCATCGTATATTTTCGCGGAACGATCAATTGATTTCTCGTCCACGATTTTTCGCGGAACAATCAAATCCGAATACATCGTTCGCGATCTCTCGTGACTCGTTGGCTCGTTTCGTGCGAGTAAACTCGCCAGCGTGCCCCTAAAGTAGTTTTAACTCCGTACGAAGCGATAGTGATCGTCCGGCCGAATTTAGTCGCGGTTTTGTTGTCGTTCGGTCGGCTTTACACACGAAATTTCTGTACCGCTGTTAGTGTGTGTGATGACGACGTTATATATTATTCAGCCACGATTGATTTTGTATACGATTAATCCGTTTGCCCGCAACATCTCTACGCGATTAAAATTCTCTCCGTGTCGTAAGACTTTTTTGTTTTCCGCGGCGAACACGTCGATTTTTCCCCGACGCGACGCGCGCGCGATCTTGACAGTATAGAGCCGCACGAACGCTTTTTTTTTAACCGAAATTCGTAAATACACGTAAATACCGTTCGAGCGATTATTTTTTATTCAACCTGTGAGCCTGTTTTTTTTTCTTTCGATCGTTTATTTATTTTTTCTCGATATTCCGATGATCGATCTCTCGCTGTTTCAGGAGGCGTCACGCTCAACGAACTCCGGGTGCCCAGCTCCGTCATGGCCGGCGTCAAGTCCGGCGTCGTGCTCGACTGCATTTACACGCTGCGCCCGCATTCCGTCGGGCTGGTGGTGGCCTGGTACTTCAACAACAGCGCCAGGCCCGTGTACCAGTGGATCCCCGGACAGAAACCGTTGAGCATCGGCGTGTTCCGTCACCGGGCCAATCTCGACTACAAGATATCCGACGACAACGAGACGATGCACAGGTTAGGAAGAGAGAAAACAAACAAAAAAAAATACGACGATTCTTACGGAATGACGAGAAACGCGTATCGAAAAAAAAAACGCTAAAAAGAGTATAAAATAATAATAGAGAGAAAAAACGAATGTTCAGAAAAATGCGACGAAAACGGCCGGCCGACGGTTAATGTTTGAACACACTATAGTCTCGATCGTATGTAACAACACGTCGTCCGAGACACGGACTCCGAGTTATACTTTTTAGCGCATTCTTTGTTTTCTGAATCGTTCACGATTGACGAACAAATCGATAAAAAAAAAAATATAATAATAATAATGATAGTCGAATGTAAAACCTCTCCTCTGTCGGTTAAAACCCGTTTCGACGCGACCGATATAAATGTAATACCGGGGGCTCAATTTTAATATTTGCTACGGAAAAAGACGAAAAAATTACCGGGTTGAATTTTCCGATTTCACATAATTACCAGATCTTACTAGTTACGGCCCATATTGTTTCTCCTGAACGTTTTGAACGAATTCGGTCCAAGTCGGGCCGAACAACGCTTAAAACTTTTTTTTAGAAAGTTAGTGATGGACTAAATCGGCTGTAGGATAATATTTTCTATGACCCGTGACACTGTTTGTTTGAACTCAACCCGATCCGTCGTTTCTTTTGGATACGGTATTTAAACAAACGGCAGTTTTCTCGTTTACAATTCGATTCACAATGCATTGTGGCGCGCGTACACGCACATAAGACGAATACTTTCCAATCTACAATTTTTCATTTTTTGTAACGAAACCCCCAAACGAGTTTTGCAAACAAATTTACACTTTTTTTTACGTATACTTTTATTGTAATCAGTGAAGTACGAAAACGTTGTAACAACTCGGAAACGATTAATTTTAGCGAAATTCATAACTCTTGACTATTATTTGACTCGCTCACTCAAAATATTTATTCTCGTCAACAATAGTGATTTATGTTTTCAATACACAAATTTATTACCAAACCGTTCGAAACAGTGAGCCGACCAAAATTTATATATATATATATATAATATATGTGTATTTTTTTCACACTTGAAACACGATCGCAAACGTTTTTTATATAGAATAATTTTTAACACGATTTTTTTATGCTTTACACCGTCTAAATTTACCGAGATATATTTCACGTGTATTTCCTGCAGGGCTCTGCACATCATAAATCCTACCATCGAGCTGTCCGGCGATTACAGATGCGTTGTGTCCACGTATCACGACGAAGACTTCATGATCAAGAGGATGATCGTGTACTGTGAGTACATTCATTTATCAGTATATATTTACACTATCGGATAAGTTTTGCCGCCGACTCTTGTATAGTCTCGAGTACAAAACGGTTCTATATATGATGGCGTATAGTAGTAATCTTCTACTCACCGAGAAATACTACATTTGCTCACACGCTTCGCTATAGTAAATTTATAATTTCCATAATATTTCAATTTTCGGCGAGGTATGTGTGTAATCAAAAAAACCACGCGATTCTGACATTTTTAAATTGAAAAACGTATTAAATTAACGTTATTTTTTATCAAGATTTACGAGAAACCCTAATTTTGGTCGATTTTCACCGACATTGCCTACTACAGAGGTATTTCTGATTCAGATTATGATTGAACGGGAACGAACCGGTTAATACTTTAAACAAAAGATGCGCGTTGTAATACGGTATATTTTAAAATTTTTTCCGATTTCGCGTTCGTTAAAGCGGGGCCGGTTCAGAAAATAATATATTTAATTAAAATCGAACGTCGTTTATTGCGATTTCCCGCGAACCACCCGGGGCCGGAGACACACACTGTTCTTTTCGTCGAATGAAAAAAACGCGCGCGCCGAAAAAAAGTAAAGCCAATAATCGCGCCCAGCACAAAATCACAGTTGATTCGTGTAATGATGTTGTTGTTATTGGACAAAAAGTGATATAAATTGCTGGCAGTTTCAAAACAACGCGTGTCACTGCAGCGAGACTATATATGGTGAATTATATATATACACGTGTATTTTAGATCCCATCGTCACGAACGAGTGTTCCTTTTTTTTTTACTTTCTCTCCGTTTTTTGCACCTTCTCTTATCGCGAGAATTCCCCGCCTTTTGTGTTTCCCGTCGACCGGACCACGGCGATTTATGGCGGCAAACAGTGTTTCAAATACATCTGTATTTGTTTGTTTGTTTGTGGCCCTCGACGAAACGCGTCGGGTGAATAATCTCGAAAAAAATTACGTACGCGTGTCATAATAATATTTATGCGTTTCGTAAGTCACGAGACACTTTAGTTCCGAGCGGCGTTTTACATACATTATCGGGAGAAGTTGTTGTGCGGTCATCACGAAACGTAAACGAAATTTTTTTAAACCACATCGAGGACGACAAGCGCAACGAGAGTTCAGACGACAAGATTGGACGGTATCTTTTCGCACGTTTTACGCGGTCCTTCGGTAGGTAGGTAGGTTCAAAAATTGAAAAAAGAGCAAATTTTAAATACTTCGGAGGAGTTCGTTCGGTCACCAGAACGCAAAAAACACGATTATAACGATTTTTTTTTTTTATTACTTAGTACGATATTATTACGTTGGTTTTGCAAAACTTATGAATCGAGCGATCTTAACGGAAGAGCGTCTAACTGTTCAGCGTCGTATAGAATCCGTTAGGTCGGATACGAATCGCGTCGCTCGAAACGATTGTTTTTTTTCGTTTTAAGAGCGTGTTTCGCCAATAAAAATCGAGTGAACATCAAAAGCAAAATAAAACACGCCTGACGAACAAAAAAATCCATCCTGTTATGAGCCACTCGGTTGTTACTCGTTAGAGTCCGTAGGTGCCCAGTAACGTGTATAAAAGTTCGCACTTTTAAGGAAAATACAACAGGAGAAATAATTCACACAGTTATTTTTGAGCGAATAAAAAGACTTATTTAACGAGTCGTAAATTTATATACGTACACTATTCTATCTTATTGCTTGACACGACTGACGCTCCATGACGGGTGGTCAGGCGTGTACGTCTAAATAAATGGATAAATATGCATAGTTAGCATTTATCCCCACATAAACTAATAATAGTTATAATATGATATGTGGTGTATATAGCAGTGGTGTACATAACAATCCGCTCAAAACCCCGTTTGTGCCTTTCTCCTCGAACGTACGAGAGAAAATTACCGTCGCGATAACGCGTCCCGCGAGGACGAAGCGTACATTACATACTTGAATTAATAAAACTTTGTGTTACAAAACGGCACGATTTTCCCGTCGGTATTATTGTTTGTTACGAATAAGATAAACTATCGTTATTAGTTATAGGTTTATTTTTTACGTTATGTGAAAACTTTGTCGCGATCGTACTATGTGCGTTTTTTTTTTTCTCATTCTCAGAACGTAAAAACTTTACCGACAACTCACTCGTTTCTCGCAGCGCCGTAATTCTGCCGTAATCCGCGCTCTGAGGTATCGTCGTTTAAAATGCGGTACAATAACGTTGTGTCAAAAAAAAAAACCACTTTTGTCGTTATTTTATTAATCTAACGCGTGCGTAATATTAACGACCCGCGAGGTATCCGTCACCCGATATCGCCCCGGCGAGATCAGTGTTCAGGGGGATGTTTAAACAAACAATACATTTTAAATTCGGTCGGGATATTGTGTGTATTGTACGTATTGTAGTGGTGTAATCGAATTGGGGTGGAAAAAAAATTAGCTTCCTTCTCAACGATATTAAACTCGACGCGCAACATAATATTTAGTTTGAAAGAATGTAAAAAAAAATTCCGAGAGGAGCTTCGCGTACTATTTTACGGAGCCGAGAATCCGCGAGAGAAATCCGTGCACCGAGAACAACCGCAAGACCGACGAGGTAGATATCGGTCGATGCAGCACAGGCATATATATATATACCAGACGATCCGTAATTCGTAGATATTTCGGAAATCTCGTTCGGACGTAATTCGATTTCGGCGGTCTCGTCGTCGTCGAAGCGCTCTCGGACGGATGCACCACGCTACCTGTCCGTCGACTGGCGCGTGTTTCGTCAAACTTTCCGATCGTACACGTAGGGAAAAGTTGGAGTTCTAGAAAAAAAAAAAAAACATATTTCGTCGTTCCCTAAACGGTGTAGGTTAGGACAAACGGGGCGAAAATCGGGAATTTTTTTCGTTATAACCGTAATAATAGTGTCGAACCGAACAACACACATTTCGTTGTTGTCGGTTCGCTGCGAATCCCGCGCGCTAAACCGGTGCTAAACGATCGGACGAGACCCGCGGTGGAATCGTTATAAAAACGCGGTATTACAACCGTTTCGCGGTATAATTCGTGTAAAACGTCGTTTCAACGCACTGCCACGACGTTCGTAATGCTTTAATAATACGAGAAGGGCTTGTGTGTTTTGTTTTAACAGCAGTGAATCGAAAAACGGGGAAAGTAAAATTAAATTATTCACCACGAATCGACCGAAAGTTAAAACTTTAATGTGTGTACACACACCGTTATACTTACAACTCACGTAACGTCGTCGTCGTCGGTTCTTGTTCTTACAAAGAAGTCCGCGTGTGTGTGTGTGTGTACTTTGTTTCAATTATGCGTTATTTCGCGTTTCTGTAAAATAATATAATTTCACCTAACCAGATCTAATAACACACTGCTGTACCGCGTTCGCGCTTTGACTAATAAATTATGAACGTGTTATACATTACGTACGAAACTTTGACTACACATCGTTTATTTATTATGAATGCGCACGTCTGAACGGAAAGTCGTGTTAAACGAGAGAAATTCGCAACGACCCGTACGTTTCGTGTAAATCCAAAATAGAAATGAATACGTCTAATCGAATAAAAAGGTCATCACGACACCGTCGCCACAAATTTCATCGTTTAATACTATATTTTTGCCACGGAAAACGTTGATATCCGAAAGAGTGTTGCTTCAGGAAAAAGTTCTAACGCCGAAGAAACCGAATTCGTGGAAAACGTACATTTTATATACGCACGATGCTAATAGTTGTGAAAACCGTACGAGAAAAGCGCGTAGGAAACGAAATGATTTCGCCTATCCGTCGATTCATCGGTTTTTCGACGTCTTTCGCCCGGTTTCGCTGATTTCTGCGGTTTCGCGCGTTGGTTGTGAATCGAAAAGTTGAACAGCACACTGTACGTTCGTTTAGACTGTAAAAGCGACGATAATTTTTCCGTCCTAAGAAGTTTTGAAAAAAACGTATAAAATGTATATCGTTTTTTTTTTGTAATAATATTGTCCGTCGGAGATGCGCACCCCTAACGACGTTTGCCCATCGTGCAATATTACAGCAGACCTGCTGCTTTTTGCATTCAAACGTGTATGTAACGATGTTGCAGCGAAAATAGGAATTTTAAACGAGCGTAACGCCGTTAATACACGTCGACCGCTGTCTGAAATTATTTTAACGGGAATTTTTTCGCCATGTTTGAAAAAAAAAAAATTATTAAACGAGTGGCTGCTCTCCCGAGACGACGGTGTTGCAGCGATGCGGTCTTACGAACGACGATCGCGCCTCTGTGTGAGACAATTTTTTTAGATTCGAAGCTATTCATACGTGATGTTTTTTTCTTCTGTGAACGACTTTAACATCAATCACGTACGAGTCTGATTCGTAAGTGATTTCCAAACATTTTTCACCTAAGTAAAGTGAACTATCGAAAAATGTACACCCAGACAACGACCGCCGGGGGGCTCGCTCAGAATATCGTATTTTCGACGGCAACGATTTATCATTCGGATAGTATCGAACCACACACATCTTCGGAACCTGCAGTGACCCGACCGGAGCGCGGTCAAACTAACCTCGCGGATCTAAAACGTTTCGTCTTGGCGTGCCGTAGATGTTTTTCGGGTGAAGAATAAAAAAAACAAAATCTCCACATTATTAAATCGCGGCCCGTACGATGGCGTAGGGTTTATGATATTAAATAATAACAACAATGTCGTAATATAATGTACAATAGCAGTATAGAGGTACGATATTTTATACCGCTCGGTTTTTATTAGACGGCCGCCGGCGGCTTACATGTCTCCCGCGTTATATATTTTCGTCGCGAACCTACCGCGGCGATATCGTTTTCTCGGTTTTGTAGAGACGAAGACCGGGGACCGCGTCACAACATTAAAAAAATAATAAAAAAAAGTAAGCTTAGAATACTACGGTTTAGTATTTGAAAATAAATAACGAATATTTCTTATAAAAAATATCTAAATAAAATTAAAATAACTTGAAGCAACTATCGGTTTTTTTTTTTTGGATCGTTAATTTTCACAAATTGAAAAAAAAAATATAAAGTTTCTAGACTTCGAGAAAACCGTTGTTTTCATCGAACAATATGCGTAGAGGGGAAGTAGGGGTGTCAAACTCTTTTTCAAACGACTCATTCATTTTTGGTGGTATTTTCACGAAAAAATAAACTAAGAACAGGAACGTTTAAAAATAAATTAACATTTCATCTTATACTTGGCTTTGATTTTATTAAAATTTGATTTGACGATTATTTTTTTTAATAAAAAGACGACTTGTCTCACTGCAGTGGCCACTTCTTGTTCACACTGAGACATGAATTTTCGACGCTCCTCACTTTATAAAACGATCTAAATTGTTAATGCGAAACTTAATACGACTTTCATAAACATTAATTTACTGAAATTTAAAAAAAAAAAAAAGTACCAAGTTTAATAACAATTTACCAAAAAAAAACAATCACGCTTCACTCTGCATGGGTATTTTCTATAGTTGAAAAATAGGTTTTTTAATTTTTAAAATCACAGTAGATTAGATAGTTCGTAATCTCTATTTAGACGAATATTCGACTTACGGTAGTGTTAAATTGCTGAACATCTAAAACTGTATGTCGGGGCGTATGAAATATTTGTCCCTCTGTGCCCTGTGCTCAGCTTTAAGTACTTATGTTAAAAACATTTAATTTTTCTTTGATATAAATATTAAAAGTATGTCGATTACACTCGAATAATACTATAAAACACTATACGAAACAGTCGTACATATATATGTCTGAGAAAAGTTTGAAAATTTAAAATTCTTAAGGAAAAAAAAATCGTTTGTCTTCCAGCCAAAATCAAACAACGTCGTCGTGATAACAAAAAAATTGATAATGTATACAATTTTTATATTCTTCGACCTTTTAAGCAAATATTGGTGTCTAGTTGACAACGGTCAAAACATAAGTGGAAAACAGTCCATTTAAAATGGACCGATATGTTACGTGTGTCACCGTGTACAGCATTTCCACGTTTATTGTTATTATTTTTGTTTTGCGACACACTGCTTTATTGACGATTGCTGTGATTAGTACAGTTCTCCCGCAGAGAAATAGTATTTACTTACACGAAATAACGTTGTGTACGCAATTTTTTCTCGATGTTTGTCACGATGACGTCTCGTAGTTTTCATTTTTTGACGTTCCGGGATATTTCCGGGATATTCATAACGCGGTTTGTAGTTTTACGTCTGCAGAAATTGCAAATTCAGTTATGTACGAGAAAACGAGAAAGAACGACACGCAAAAAAACGCGCACGTTCGATCGCATTGGAATCGGCGATATCCTTTGAATGTCACCGAGTCCCGGAAGTTTCTTGCAAAGAGCATATCCTTATGAACAAAATCAATGGTTTACCCTGCCGGTAGTTCTAAACGAATTCGGTGTACTTTTGAGATTGAAACTCTTTACGAATACATAGTTATTTCAATAATATCGACAGCTTTCATGTGCTGCACGTTTTGTAATAATTCAAACGTAATATCTAAATGGAATTTAACTCCGTTTAAATGTTGATAGTTACGAGATAAAATCAGCGAGGAAATGTTTTTCGAGTTATTTTTTTGAAATTTTTCAGATTCAAACACCAAATCGCGCAGTTTCGATTTATGTAATGTAATACTCGTGTACCGATTACGCGAAACGGCTAATAATTTTTCGATAAATGCTCCGTCGACTAAAATACAATTCGAGCGTACTTGAAATTCTACAAATACGAAAAATAACAGTCGGACAGCTATTCGTGATTTTTTTCGAGCGTTAAAAGTGCGCGAAATAATCATTGTATCGGTATTAAAAATTAACAAAAATTAATACGTCTTCCGAATTATATATCGTATATATATTGCTTACTTTTAAAAGCGGCCCTGTGTCGTTTAACGTTTAGTTATTCGAAAGCTCTTCGAACGAATTCGAGTTTAATTGATCGCGGTAACGTGGACACTGCACACGGTTTTATACACGAGTGTTGTTTCAAGCTGCAAGGGGGCGGGGGGTGGGACGGAGGAAGCGGATTACGTGGATTACGGGCAGGGGTTTTAAAGGATTTGCGAATGTTTTGGGCAATGTGAAACGCGTCGCGCAAAAAGGTTCTTACTTAAAACACACGTGCATATTTTTACAAACCAGTTTATCCGTCACGAACCGTAAATAGAACATACATACTACACATTATGCAAATGTCGGTGTATTGTAGCGTCTATAACAAACGTTTTTGTTCGCGCGAATGTTCTCCGTCGGCGTTTCGACACTTTGAAAAAAATCTAAACGCGACTACGCTTGGTACTCTGCGCCGGAGGAAAATCGTGTTAGGCGCACCTACCAACCGTTACGTTTACAGTACCGGACGAACGTCGATTTCTTTTTGGTTTTCAAAGAGTAACTAATATTTTCACAGTCGTTTAAAAAACGTGCGAAACGGTATTGAAATAGATCATTTTTTTCATCGACCGATGATGGTCGAAACCGGTCGGGAATCTAGTAAGAGGTAATCTACTCTCAATGGCAATGTTTTTGATTTATTATAATTTTACATATTTTTTTATACACTTTACACGTTACATTCAATTACATTAGTTTGTAAATTTTTATGCCAACGGCGTCGTTTTAATTTTAACTATAAATTTTTATACAAATACACGTGTTGAACGAGCCGGCTGCTTATAATAATAATATGCGCGCACCGGACACCTAAATACTTCGCTCGTACCGAATGCTACACTATAATCTATGCGGACTTACAAACTAAAAAGGGCACTAGGTAAATTAGAAATAGTAAATAATAAAATGGCAACTCAAAATTGTTCGGTGGTAAACATGTTGCTGTATAATAAGTAAATAATAATAATAAATAAGATAAAAAATCACAGCAACACATATAAAAAAAAACAATATTATTATGGCCCTTTTGGCCCAACAGGTAACAAT
>CM029365.1:16004465-16022473 GCA_017140985.1 Hormaphis cornu | reverse complement strand
TATATTTCTACTAAGCGAATAGTTTTGAAAACGGACGGCAGAATAACGCCGCGATATTGAAATATGCCTCTCGTCATCAGTATACGAGTTTCTTTACGACCGTATAAACATATAGCATTTCGACGGGAGAAAGATTCGCAAAACGTGTTTTTTCCGTTAATAAAAACGTGATTGAAAACAGCCACTAACCGAATTCTCGACGAAACATCGCAGTTTTACTACTATAAGCTACCTTTTTTGCTATTATATAAATTTCTACGTTCGTATCGTGTTCATAAGATCGTAGATTTCATTTAAAAGTAATAAAACATACTCGCCTCAAATTTTTACTACTTTTTTTTTCTTACACGCGCGACACCACGTCGTGGTGCACTCCGTTTATACGTATATGCCGTATACGATAAGAGATCAACCGTCCTCAATCGTCGTTGAAAAACCGGAAAAATTCGAATTTTTTTGCCGCATTTTGTTTTTTCGGACGCGACTCGAAATAAGCGAGATTTCCAACAGAAAAGACCGTCAGAAAAGTTACCCCGACCGACGTTGTTCTGTTTATACCGCGATATACGTTGTATTATATCCGTCCGGCGCCGTCCGATCGTATCGATTTTTTTTAGAGTTTTACACGTCGACAATCGACTTTTTCACTAGGACAACAAACTGTATAATACTAATACGTATCGTAACGTGTTGTACGTAATATGTGTATCGTCGACGCCTTTGTGTGTCTCCGTGTGCAAACCGTCCGGTAAATGCAGTTTTCGTCTCGTCCTAATAACGACGATTCTCCGCGTATGGATGAGCGCTTCTCGTCATTTTTCTCCCCGTTTCCGGCACACCGAATGTTGTTATCTACTGCGCTGCGCTACTATAGGCGCGATCACTACGCCGACGGATAAAATACGCTCGCTTCTCTGTGAAAGGAAAAAAAAGACGAGAGGAACAAAAAAACGTTTCCTACGTTTCAAACACGCGTTATTTCCGCGTTATTTTTCTATTTGTTTTTTTTTTTTTTGTTGCTTTTATTGCCTTTATTTTCGCCGCTGCTGCCGTCTCAGAAGACGATTTTATATTTCACTCTGCTCGAAGACAGCGCGTTACAAGAGAGAGCCGTTACAATAACGTAACGAGCAATGATGATGTTTTTATTTTTCTGTCGGTCGACAACTTTTCGTAAAACGCTCCGATTTTCAAAGTCGGAGTATTTTTTCGGCGCTTTGAAACTTTGCCCACTCTCCGAGTTCTCCGAGAGATTATCGGGAATTTTACGGCGAAATATTTGAAATTTTCACGTTGGACATGTTGTTTTCGAACAATAAACGATCAAATGTAATCGCGTGTACACGTCGCGAAAAAAACAAACTCGACAATGACCTATATCGATATAGACTTGCGGTTTTGTTACAGCCGCCCTTGCGGTCGTTTCTCATACGTGGGTCCAATATTATACACTTATTGTTTTTCACTCTCGCGTTGAATTATTTTACAATAATATGTCGTTATACACGAGACGACGTTCGAGACGGTTACCGCGGTATATACAGTAGCGCACTTTGTTTTAGTCGAAAAAAAACTAAAAAAACGTTCGCCAAACGCATATTTTATCCTTATATTTTTCCTAACTGCGCGAACTGTCTGCCGAGGTATTATTATGCAGGGGAGGAAACGCAACGATTTTTGCAATTTTTTTTTTTTTTTTCATGTAATAAGGACCACTAAAAAACGTTGGTATTTTATTTCTCGTTTTTCAACGATACCCACGAAACTCGTTACGCGAATAATGTTAAAGGTTATTTTGTTCGATCGCGTCGTACACGCGCAGGTTTTCGAAAAGAAATTAAAAAAGTTTCCGCGCCGCGAGAAGAACGCACGTACGCGTTTTCAGTAGTATTACCGTGTTCGCCTTCGGAATTAACCGCCATCAAACGAAATGTTTTATTTATTTGTGTCTTTTTCTTTTTGTCTCGAACATTTGTCCGTTTCTATTATCTACGACCACGTAAAACATCGTGCACGTCTATTAGATTAGAAGACAAAAAAAAAAAAATACGGTGGTTAAGTCGTCGCGCAACATTATCGTTGTCTCAGCTTAGAAAGCCATCACAAAACGTCGTTCCGTTTACTCGCGCGCGTCTACGCGGTAGAATCCGCGAGCTCTTCGAATCGACACGTAAAATACTCGTAATAATAATTTTAAAAATATTGTTAAAATCAGAATAACTTATCGATGTTTAAAAAAGGAAAGTTTAACGAAAATTTAGTACTAATATTATTATTCGTACGTGTGATTTCGTCGTTACGCCTGTGGTAATATGTATAATAACTGATCAACGATCAGGGTAGTCGCCGCCCGGAAAAATGGACGTGCGAAATTTTATTTTTCTAAATTTCGTTTTTCAAACAAATCGTTAAAAAATAACGTAAAAAACCCTCGTAGTTTTTCATCCGGTTATAGTACTAACGCGCAATAAGTACTGACTATACGTATTATTGGATTGTTCGTTTGTTTTTAGTTTCATCGCCGTTTTTCGTTAAAAACGCGTTACCAGTATACGGATAGTATACGGAATTATATTTTGATACGTTGTATTTTTCCCTTTCTAAAATCACTCTTTCTTAAAAAAAATGTTCACGATACAATATATATGTATAAGATCCGACTCAAAACAAACACACACAAACAGCTTATTTTATTGTTTCGATGTACGTATATTATAAAATACGAACGAATTAATCCGTCTATACAGACTCGCGGTTCACCGAGCCGGAAAGCATTCATTCGAAAAATAATACGAAAATATAAAAGTCGAAATAAAATAAAAGTATAAAAATTTTTCCCGTCCAGAATGATGCGACGGGACGTATTTTCACGGAACGCTAAAGATAATAATGCGTGTTAGGTTAGCTCGCAGAGTTTGCTAAAATACGAGAAAAAGCGCCGTTGTAAATCGATTTTGAAAAACTCGCGCGCGTCGTTGGAATGATTAAAAGCGTGGCGATATCCATCCCCTGTCAAGTAAAAACGTATTGAAAAAACCATTATTATCTCGTTTTACGAAGACATAAATCCCTTTTGAAATTAAGCGCGCTAAACCCGGCGCACAAAGCTTTTAATTGTCGCCTTAAATTGGCTCGTATATACCCAAATTATTTTGAAAACTCCTCGTGGTTATACACTACTGTATATAGAGCTGTATTGTTTTTACCTTTTTAATTAATAATTTTCATCAAAGCGTCGGTGTTATTGCGTGTGTAATATATTATAGATAATTGCAAATTAGTAGTTTCACAACATTCGTCGTTATTTATTGTAAAACCGATTTAAAATATTTCGTTTTCTGGATGTTTTATAAAAGATCGAAAAGACTGTTTTACCACCACATTTTAACAAGGCATATAGTATCTGTGTTCCGATAACGTGTAAAACCAAAGCGTTTGGAAACGTAATAATATCTCGGAACCGTCCCCGAAAAAATTACGCCAACCATTCCTTTGAAATTCGCTTACTTTGTACGTAGAAAAATAATGTTTTTTTTCCGGTTTTATACACTTTTGTGTAAAAATCACTGACAAACATAACAAACGCGTACGGGGTTATTAAACGTTGAACCGAACAAAATGACACAAACTGTATGAGAACTGTATTATGTTAGTTTTATCGATTTTAGTCCCGCGTGTGTATTTCAATAGGTATATATTATTATATATTTCAATATATATTAAAGAGTCACTTTTCGTTGTCGACGCCAATAATATTCAAAATCGACGTTACGGTACGCGACGACAGTATTTGGCGTTCAAACAGTTTTTTTTAACGATTATTCAATTTATCGGCTGTTGATTAGGTACCTTACTAATACGCGATCTCGTCGGTAAATATCGCAATAACAGAATTATGTCTTTTCTTCCGCGAAAAAGTGCACAGTTGTTTTTATTAATATTAATAATTTTTGTTGTTGTAACAAAATCGTATTTTGTGTATACTGTTATTAGACGGGGCTCCGGTAAAATAGAATAGAGGAATAATAAAGCGTCTTTCTTAAGTTATACCTCTTATTTTCTTTGTATTTCTCGTATTTTTGAGACAGTAAACCACAACACACACACCCCCCACACATTGTGTCACAACTTTTTGAGGTCACGCGGAAACCACAATACATGTCCGACGGGTTTATTTATTTTGTTCCGGATTTTTTTCTCCTCTTTTTTTTTGTGTGTGTGTGTGTGTATACTATAAATCCTACTTTCTATCATTTTATTATTATTAAAGGATTGTGCGGAAAAAAGAGAAAATAAAAGGTTTTGTTTCTGATATGACGGGACAAGATGGGCTACTTTTTCCTCTTCTTATTTCTTCTTCCTTCTCAGCTCATACACACACATACATAAATGTTTGTGTGTGTTTGTCTTATAAATATATATAGGTACGTAATATACTTCTGGTAAAACATCGGAATCGCTTTTCCCCCCGACCGTTCATAATCCCCCAGTCATACTTTCAGATTCTACAGGTTTTATGTGTTCTCCAAAGTCAGAACCGTTAAAAAAAAAAAAATGCCATCCAAGATTTCTTTGTATTTATATATATATATATGTGTGTGTGTAGGGAATTGGTATTGTTATAGGCTTAAGAGCGAAATAGCTTTTGGTCTTGAGCGACTCTATACGTGGTCTGCGTTTTGGTCAAGCTGCGTAAAATCGCTGAAACTTATCCCTCTATAAATCGCGTGTAAAACGTTACCAAAAAAATCTCGTGCTATCAAACATACAATACACGATTGACAGTGTATATAAAATATAGATTCCTTATGCTGCACACGTGCTATTATGTACATAATATATATTTTCATTATCGTCAAATCATTTCTGGAAACGTTCGGTCGGAATGGTGGTGGTTGGTAACCGCGCAAATACGATTTAAATTCAGATTCAGTATACATTACCTATGTACAATAACTGTATGATATTGTTTGTGGCAAAAGGATGCCTACATTTCATAATACATGTTATGTGAATTGAAAATTTTAATATATACTTAATTATTTTTTAAATTTTACCGTGTTCTCCACCAACAGGATCATTTTATTTTTTACTAGGCGAGCTACATTCTTAGGAAAAAAAATTCAATCGTATGAAATTTACGGGAATTAGTGACGGTTTCGAGAAAAAATATATATGTAATGTGATTCATCGTCGGTGATTTTTTTCCGGGTCAATTGAATTTATTTTTATCTCTATAAGCGTTATTTTTTTACTGAAAAATATATAGTTATTAAGTATAATAAACACGGATATATTGTTTTTTCAAAGAATAGAGAAGAAAAAAATTAATTTATGGATCTTTCTAAATAATTTTTACACTTGGTTCAGTTAATTTCTTTTTTTCATTTCAACCGAAAAATTCGGTGAAACAATTTGTGAAAATATATGTTTATAGTTCTTCGTCACCAGTCATCAGGTTTGAAGTCTATAACTTTTAAATGTATAATCCGTGCTCATTGCTTAATATGCTGTCGTTGGCCAATTTTTAAAATCAATTTTTTTTAAAAGTAATTAGGGTTTACCCAATTGCTGAAAATTAAATTTCAAGAATAATTTTTTTGATAATAAAAATTTAAAAAAAAAAAAAATCGGACAGGTAATTCTGAATCGCAATCTTTTTTTAAAACGAAAATTAGATAACTGTTGTTTCAGTCGTGTAAAAACTAAGGTTCCATAATTAAGATAGCCTACTGTTATGAAAATACAGTACAGAAGGTGGAATTTGACAGTAACTTTTTCGTATATTACAAAATTCGCTATCTGAACAAAAAAAAAAAATTCTTTAAAAAAATCCGCCCAACAGTTTTCGAACGCGTAAACAAAAAAAAAGTATTGAAAAACGGTGTTGTTTTGATTATTTATAACAATGAAATTACTCGCACTGTTGTGCAATCGACACTGACGACGTAAAAACATAAAATAACGGTTTGACATTTATACACGTTTTCTTAAAATAATAAATCAAACTAAACTTTGTGACCAATTCCTTTATTCTCTCTATTTAAAACACTGCAAAACTCACACAGAATCGTTCGCCTCGTAAGCTCTTTTTAATCGTTTACTGATTTTCACTGAATACACGGCTTCTATCTAAACCTTCCGAAACAAGTTAGTGACCCGCAGCATCAAACTACCCACGCGACTTGGAGTAATTTTGGGTTTTTTTTTTGTTCCTTTTGCTCAAAATGTGCGAAAACCGCACTTGCGCATTTACAACACCCGGGAAGCTAATAATTATTAATATTCAAACAAGTAGCGACAAGTTCTCGGGCCGCTCCGACGACAGTTCCAGTCACTGTAAACTGCAATAACACGACCGCAAGACAGTAAATTACGATTATAATTACTATTATAATCATAATAATTATTATTATCGTGGTAATCTCGAAGGTAATTAACGGATTTCGGTGGAGAAACCGCGGACGCGGATTTAATGAATACGAATGGAACACGCGGTCGTCGGGACGAAAATTCGTTCGTCGACCGTTCCAAAAAAAACAATGTCAAAAGACGTTTGCGACCGGATTTGACAACGCGGTTTGACGGGGTTTACGTTGAACTCGTAAAGTTTGATGGAACATGTTATCGCGTCAGAAAACCACGATAATCGAAGTGAATTCACTAGGTAATCGAAAAGTCCATTGGCGAAATAGTTTTTCGTAATATTTTAACATTTGTATCGTTTTTTCGCTCGCTCGGAATAATCAACACTATAGTTTTGTATCGGACTAGTTATTCCCAAAACGATTGCAACGCGCATAAATGTCTAAGACCAAGACTAACGGCTTACAAAAATGTTAAAACAGCACGCCATGGCAAAATTCGTTTTGGAGCTTACAATTTAATACATATATATATATGTTTGAAAATTGCACACGTTTCGTCAAACGAAACCGGTACAAATTGTATTGACGTAGTATACGTAGTGTGGTTTTTGTATGAATTATTATTATAAGGCGTTAGAAAAAACAAACTTATCAATCCCAAAGGTAGGCGTCGAGTAATTAGATTTATTTGAAAAATTAAAAGTGCCCGACAGATAATAGGTAAATTCTTAGAGCGTTAAAGCGTTAAAACAGCACGAGAAAATTGTTTTTAAATTTTACGACACGTAGGTACTTTTAAAATCGTATCAGCTCAGCTCAGAAACTCGTTTTGTTTCGTAGGAAATTGGAAATTCTTTATAAATTTAATATATGCCACATAACTAAACCTCACAGAGAACGGTGACCCACAGCATAAAAAAAATTACGCACCAGAAACGTACGGCTTTTTAAACTATTATTTTTGTGTCCGTGACACGCGTGTTAAATATTTACGGGCGTTTTTATATTGACAAATGTATACCTGAACGTGTATACTGTGACGTTTGAACGTAATTTAGTTCATTTTGATAATGTAACATATGTAACGCTACTACGTTTATACAATTTTTCAAAGAATTATTGCGAAAAAAATGAAAAACGACACGAGCGTATAGGAATTTCTCGAACGACGATTATTGGTCGACTTGTTTTCAAATCGAATTATCATATCGATCTACGAGTTTTCACGAATTCGTTTTATTTCCAAGTACTATCGAAACGAGATTCGAATTGTTGTGAATGTGTTTATCCGGCCATAAACTTTGTCGCCCTCGAAAGTATATCAATTTCAATCGTCGTTTCACAGGATTCTGTCAATATCAGTCGCGACTCGTATTCGAATTAATTTTACAAAAAGCCGCGGCGGAATGATAAATATTATAAAAAAAAAAATCTTTTGTTCTTTTGTTTCTTTATTGAAACGTCGGTCGAGTTCGGTAATACACCCTTTTTTTTTTTTTTTCAATTATCATCATTGCATTCTGCTGAGTGATATCTAAATACTTAAAATTTTATACATTCTCTGGCGAAATTTATCATCTCTGATTTTTGTTTTTATATTTTATATCGCGTTTTTATTCAGCGAAAAATCGTTATAAAACCCGCAATATGATCGTTGAAATATACTGTCGCGCACACGTCATATTTCTATATGAAATAACAAAAAAAAAAGAAACACGATATGAACGACTCTTTCGTATATACTTGACGTTTTAGAAAATACATACCTACAAGGCGCACATAAAACCAATCAAAATCATCACTCGGATTTCGGCAAATTCGTATCGAAACGATTTTATCGCATAGCCCGTCAACTAATAGATTTTACGTGACTATATATATAGGTACTTATCGCGAAGTTATCGAACGTTACTATAGTTTAATACGTCGTTTCACAACAAATCATTACGTGTTTTTTTTCACACATCGATTTGGTATGATATACGTAACATCCAAAACGAGGATCGTAACACCGTAATAGGAAAAAAAGATACGGTTTTGAGATAAAACGGTCTCTTTTTCCCGTTAAATTTGGTTTTTACCCCACGACGTCGTACACTTGGACGACGACTGCGAGCCCGCCCGTGTTTTCGAGAGAAGGCGACGGAGACGTAAAACGAAGATGCGTCCAAACCACACACAACTTCCGCGAACTAGTGACCACCCCCGTCGCCGCCCCGTCGAACTACCCCCCCGCGACCCGGACCGATCCCGGCGCATTTTTATAAGTCTATCGAACTCGTTGTTGAGCGTTGTTTTGCCGAAGACGGAAAAATTCGCGCTCGTGAGACGGAAACGCGACGGGATCGTTAAAAACCGAAAATTCCACACTCGTTTTCACGAGCGTGGTGACCACCTTTACCGTGGCGAGAATACCACACCGCGTGTGTAACTCGAGCGTCCCGGAAAAGCGTCGCTTACTTATACACCCCCTGAGCTCTTATTGTTATTGAGCCGTACGTATCACCTTTCTGCCGATTTTTCCCCGCTATCCGCCGCACACCTCAGGAGCTGTCATTGCTCGCGGCGCACAATTATTCTTGGCTACCGCGGCGGTCCATTGTTTGAACGGATCCGCGCGTATATATGTTATAATATCGCGGCAATATTGTTCGGCGAGGATATCGTCGTCGTCGTTATTGCAACATTGTCGTCGTCGTCGTTGTTGTTATAAAATACGACACGTCGTCTCCCTCGCGCGCAAACACCCCGAAACTAATTAACCGAACGGTGATATGCACCGCGGCGTATATTATTATTATTATTACGTTTTGTCGCACGCGCCGCGGCCGGAACACCACCACCGTCCACGCTCAGTGTCGTCCCGCGTGTTTCGAGAATTTTCTTCTTCTTTATCGCGAAGCGTAGCGATTCGAACACGGTTGAGTACGAAAAACCGTGTTTTACGATGTCACGTCTCCCAAAAATATGGTTTTTTTTTTTAATTTCCTTTTGAAACCGTATTTTATCTTGCGCTTGTTTTAAAAAAAAAATATTTCGACTTCGACGGATTACATAACTTGGAGTCGACACGTTAAATTCGAAAACGGTTCGCTCGAAGAAAAGCGAGTCAGTTAATGTCGACTTGACTTTTAACGATATGATGATGCCCAACCTCGCTCGTGAGTGATACGTTTTTTTTTTTACCACTATGTGTAAATCACGATGATTTTTAGTCGATCCTAATAAACCGTATTGAAACCGCGGTGTGGATACGGGTGTCAAAAGATGTTAAATGATTTTTATCTAAATAATAAAAAGAACTCTGAGAAACTTCCGAAAAATTCATTTTTCCTTCTGTGATTTTTGTTCGATAATAATGTTACGAGGTTTCCGACGCGTGCGAATCGAAACACTACCACCTATAAGAAATTTTCCACGTTGAAAAACCGTCAAAAATCGGTCGTAACTTGTTTCTGGTAAAACAACTCGTAACGAATTCGTTACTCGAGATTTGAATACGTTGTGTTTGACCGAATTCGTTATTATGACGGCCAAAACATGTCGTGTTCAGCAGGGCAGCTTTTAGGGGGGACGAGCTAAAATAAAAACTACGGGACTTTTACGGCTGTTCTCCTTAATCGTTCCACCGCTGAGGGTAAAATAATTCCTTAAACATTGCGTAAATCAAAATTAGTTATTTTTTTTTTTTTCACATAGTTATCACATCCCTCGTATTACGCGTATTATAGGTAAAAAATGAAGAACTTTTGGTTTAACCGTATTGTTTAATATCTGAAAGCAATCTTTGCCTTCGAAAATACGACTCTGGTATTCGAAAATTTCAAAGTTCTATACTTAGCTGAAAAATTTTCAAAACTACTCGAAACTTTTATTAAACTAATATGTTATCTCGTATTTTAATAATGTGTTATACAATCGTTTCAGCTTGTTCCGATCGTTTTTTTTTTTTTTTTGTGTTATGGCTAAAAAAAATCGATACATAAAAAACGCGTATGATGTTTCTACGAAGTTTCTCCGAACTTTTTCAATTTCGAATTTCATACCTCTCAAAGTATACTATCGCAGTTCATAGACCTTTTTTGTAGAGTTACCGACTTTGAAAATCGAAGCGTTCCTTCTCTAACTCAAAAAGTTGTTGACGGGGGGGAAAAAAAACATCAGTGCAATAACAACAATATTCATTCTTTGTTGACGCGCGGAATCTAAAGAGTTTTGTTCAATTCGCGTTCGGCGAGAGTCGTTGTTCCTAACTGACGGATGGGAATTTTCGACCGATAAAAACGGGGGCAGGAACACCTCTTCCGGTATCTCGTCATTCGATCACGTGTCGATCTTGTTAGTCGGTAAACGAGAATGACTATCGTTATGAAACCGTAAACCGAAACCGCTTATACAGAGCACATACCATTTTTTTTTTTTTCAAACTCTTTTTATAAAATCGACTTCAGCGATCTCGTTTTCAATTACGCGATATCGGTTTTCGACGTCGCTGTATTGTATTACACGTTGTTATACCTGTATTACGTTCGTATACCGACGAGATCGTGTTGTGTTCTCGGTTAAAATTCGATTTCGATAGCAATAACAGTAAGCGTCGTAATCGCGCAGTAAAGCGAAAAAAACTTTTAAAAATTCGAAAAAACCGAACGGTATCCGTATAATATTATAACGTGTCTCGTTCGGCGCGACCGATCGGAAATCAAACTCTAAAATTTAAAAAAATATGTAAGTTAAAAATTGAATTAATGAAATGACGAGAAAAAATATATAAAAAACAGCCTGCAGCCCGTGTCGTGGTTGGCGTTGTCGCCCGAAACAATACAATAAAACCATCGCCCCGAAAAGACTGATGATGCAAGTTCAATTTTGGCGATACTTGTTTTACAAACAAAAAAAAAATTAAAATTATTCATAAAACTTCCCTCGTCCGTGCCTGCCCGTCGTATAATATTTCAATTGTTCTTCCCCACCGCCTTTGGTGTGTATATATATATATAGGTATATAGATCGGACGGCGAAACGTGTACAATATAATATTATTGTTGTTATAATACACCGAGGGTCATTCAAATTTCAGGTCAATTATACAAAACGGTTAAAGAATGGAAAAAAAAATAAAATAAAAAATAAAAACGTTAACATTATTGTTTTCAAATCGACTCTTCGACGGCGCTCTGCTTCCGAGACAGGCCTGCGAGAAGGGTTTAAATCAATCCACCGGTCCGAATGAACTTTCGATTGTTCGTTCTCCTTGTTTTTTTTCTATTCACTATTATTTTATATTGTTTTGTAATCAAAAAACAAAATATTATTGCAATCTATTTTACATGGTTACGTTAATTTAATGTTCTGTTCGATACCACCCACGCTTCCTTCGAGCGCTGTTTGTGGTGGAAGTAGTAAGGGAGTTCACGTATTCTAACTTCTTAACTTATTATCTAACTCGCTGTGCAATATATCGTAAGCTTATAATTCACTCATAAACAATATAAAATGAGAATATTATAAAAGGACAGTTAAACTATTAAAGGCTAATGACATTATAGCGATGTGACACAATAAAAAGAATGATATAATTTTGTAAAAAAAAAAAAAAACGTACGCAATCCCCGCCCGCCCGTGTAGTTTTTCGAACGTTTTGTACGCCGATCGAAAGATGCCGCGACGGATGCTCTAAGTACTATCGGATTTTCAAGTATATGTTTTGATGGGTTTGAAATTATAAGTCTGTCAGATAAATATTATACTACGGCGTCTCTCATATTGAAGAAAACAATATTTTTTTTATATTTTATTCAGTTTCACCCATTTCGATTTAAGAATTAATATAAAAAAATAACTACAAAAATTTTTGGGTCAATATAGTTTAAAATCATCTCGTGTACTGACTTGAACTTGAAAAGTGCGCATTACTTTTATTAACTCTATGAATATCATTTACACCGATTTCGATATCGATTTCTGTATTGTTCAGAGAACATATCCGTTAATTTTGTTATAGTTCAATTAAAACAACGTAGAGTGTTTTAGATACGACTACAAAAAAAAATTACATGTAGAAAATAAGAACAATTATTTGATAGAATTACTCTTAAAAATATATAGTAATAACCTTCTCGTACTTGTGGAAATTTTGATTTTTTTGTTTTTTTAACGACAACCATGTCACACACGGTAGAACGCTGTTTTAAGTATATGTTTTACGTTGTGGTACGCTCGAATATTTATCATAATTTTTTTTACCGAATCGTCTATTTGTTTGCATGTCACTGAAATGTGTATCGAACTTATAAACTAATGTAATTGTTTGATTTTTGTTTCAGGTGAGTACATTTCATGAAATCCGTAATACTACATAATGTAAAGATAGGATAGTAGGACTTTCATGTAAGTACAACATAATAATATTGAATTGCTCCAAAAAGGTTTGCGTTATTAAAATTTAGATGTGGTGTACTAGGTCACACGGTGGAGATTTTCGGCTGCATGGCCAATAATTATTCGTGACACAATATTGATAATTTTATATAGTTTATTAAATTTACGATCGCATTTTGTTAAGTAAATACATTACAGGAATGTATTAAGGAAAAAGCAATTTTGAAAGTTGTTTACACATGTTTATACTTACTTCACCACTAAATCAAAAGGTCGTGTATACGAAAGTACGACGTAATTTTTTTCTCGGAAATTTCAGTTATTTGTTATACTTTTTCAATTTTTTTCTGTTTGAAAGTAACGAGCGCGGAAAAGTATATTAAGGTACTTCTTATTGAAACGACGTTAAACGTAATAATATATTGTAGTTACGACACGTATTTAATTGGATATTTTAGTCGCTTATTTTCTCGCCTAGATCTTTCTTTCTCTTTAAAATGGGCGTCCCCAAAACAAGTACGTATACAATTGTATTTATAACACACCTTTGAGTCGGTAAAAAGAGACATAATCTCTATACGATTTCAAATCTATCGATTTCTCAATACTTTTGTGTACCACAACAATTGCGTTCTCGAGCGACGTCACAACTATAATAATGTGTATCGTGTTGAATTTCAATAAAAAAAAAATTTCCGTACGGAACAGTTTTCGTTCGAATCGTGGTAAAACGAGAACATTATTATTGATACACAACCGTCGTCTCGATTTAAGAATCGATAAATTACCTAACAACACAATACAAGACCAGTATATACGCGCATATACGTTTCGAATACCACGTTAAATTTCGATCGCTAACATAGTCGTAATAATAATAATGTCTTTCTACACAAACAACGGAAAAACACTCCGTGTGCGTTATTTTTTTTTTTTGTCTTCCGATCGTCGTTCATTCATTATAAGTACTGATTTTACGCGTGTATATACTATATTATTTTCTCTATTTCGCTACTCACTAGTCACTGAGCTCACTCAGAACCGTTATTCTCAGCAATCGTGTGTAATCGCTCACGGTTTATTTAACGTAAAACTTCCGCACATCCACAACCTTCCGAAACCGGTGTGACCCTCGGCGTCAAACTACGCGCGCGCGCGCGTGACCCCAACAGGCAACGGCCGCAGCGGCCTTTTTTATTTAGATTTCGTTTTTCATCGCGAAAAAATATTTTCCGAGTAAGAATCGGTAATTTTCCGGTGAAAACGTTGTGGCGATAACGTAGCCGAGCGAGACCGGGTCAAAACATCGGCTCTTTCAACATCGGCTCTTTCACATCGGCTCTTCTTTTTTTTTGTAAAGAGGGTGCATATTTTCGAGTGCGCTGCGAGCGCGGATATTTGTTTAACGTGTTTTCATGCTGTGTGTTTATCGTCATATTAAATAATAATACTATAACAACACACGAATCCGTTGTTGTTGTTGTTGTTATTATTACTATTACGGCCGTTTCGCGACAGATGTCGCGTTTCCCAAGCGGCTGTATGAAATTAATTTAATTCGTGTTGTGTAGTATGTCGGAACGTCGGATCCGCTGTATCGTTGAAAGACCGTTTTGTTTTTTCACGTTTCGATTGTATATTTAATGTCTCGTACGAAAGATTTCGCAGCACGGTGGTATTGTTTCGGTTTTCGCCGATCGGCCAACGATGAAACGGCCGAGTTTTACGCCCTTCGCGGCAGCGATGCGAAATCGTCGTGTACGAGATGAAATCCGCGGCCGTTTTTCGCTCGTTTGTTCGGGACGAACTCGATTCAACCGTTCGGGCTACGGTATCGCTTGCGGCGATAACCCAAACACATTTTTTTCTTTTAAAATTCGGTCCATTTTTTAGTCCGTTACTACAACGGTTTGAAAATCAAAATTTCCCATAATATCGAGTTCTTTCCCACAATGTGTTTTGTATAGTCTGTACAGACTTAAAAAGTACAATCTATACTGCTCGATACTACACTGTTGAATTATTAAAAATCCCATTTTTTCGTTGCTTCGGTTTCGACAAGTAAATTTCGCGCATATTTTTTTTTGATAGTTCAAAAAAAAATTAACGTTAGCATAGAGGTGTTCTGAACCGTGTATTCGGTTTATTGTTTCATTTAGATTCCCTAAAGTAAGATTGTATTGTTATGACCGAAAAAACACCGTTTTTAACAATAATTTTTTTTTTTAGATTCTGAGCGTCAGCAACGAGTCGCAATGGTTTTTGCAATGGTGTTTTTATTTTCATCGCTTTTTCTAGTAGGAGGAATGCTCCGAACGTACGATAATAACATCTAAACATCATTATGTAGTTAACCACATATTGTTCATAGTCGGATCCGTTCTATGATAGATTATTCTGTAATAGACAAATATAATTGTAAATTACAATATTCAATATAATTGTACTATAATATTATTCTACATTATGTATAACGTGATGTAACATCGCCCGAACAAAAACGTGAGTACCATAATGTTCCTTTTTCAATTTAGATTCTGAACGCGGCGAATAATGTGTGTATAGTTTTTACAACGTTGTTTTTTTTTTTTCCTGTAAACAACTTCAAAAGTATAAGAAACGCTCCAATTTTTGAGGTCAGTAATAAAAGTCTATGAACTCTGATGATGATGATGGTGCTCTTTGAATGGTTTCAAATTTACAATAAAAAAACTGAAAACATAAAACACGATGATGAAAAAACGCGTTAAAAATTACGGCTTACGTGTTTCGGCTGACGCTATCGATTTGGCTTTCAACTTCCGAAATATCAGACGGGACTTTTACACGATGATAAGAGAAATCTACCGGTGGTTTCGTTTAAGTTCAAAGTGAACATTTTCGAACCGATTATAGGTAGAAAATTCTCTGTTGTGGTCGATGAAAATTTTTACCATCCGCAGCGAGTTTTGACATGTATAAAAATTTCGCCAAAATCTATAGTCGACGTTTTTTTTTTTCTCTTCTATCACCGGTATAAATTTGAATGTTTATTCACGCGGAGCGATATTCTGCGTGCCACGAAAAATCGGAAAAGCGCACGTCGTTACACGAATACGCGCGAAATCAATATAAAAATGAAAAAAAAAAACGAACGAAACCGCCGCCGCAGCACACGATCAGTTTGGCTTTCGCGCGACCAGCACCTCTAACGGACGACGGACTCGCGCGGCAAGTTTTCACTCCAGTTTTTTTTACACGGAGGTTTCGCATTTTTTTCTGGCTGCGAAACGTTTTTTTAATTTCATTTTTAACGCGGTTCGACACGTGACCATCAGACAAACTCATTTCGTAATATCGTATATAGGTACAACAATGTTCAAAATTAATTAAAACAATACCACTCGGCTAACACTACAATCGTTTTGAACCGCAGGTTGACGTCGTCGTTTTCGAATCGAAGCGAACTCTCGCCACGCGTCGTTTGGATCCCTGCTAACTAACGTATAATAAATAACGTTTTCGGTTAGTAGACAAGCGTTGTGGCGTAATGTTTAAAATAAAAATGTTTTAAATTTGCCGGTCGCGATTTTTCACGAACATTTGATTTTCGGAAGACGAATTTCACTCTTTTTAACAACCCGTTCCACAATATTCGTGCCGTTTGCCCCGGCGATCCAGTACGGCCGAATTTCGACCAAAAAGCGATTCGAGACGGTAAGATTCGCAGAAGAGTTACGTTGTGCGTCGCAGTACTACACGGTTTTTAGAACGACCCGTGCTCATAAAATGTACAAAATAAAAAAAATGTTTTATATAAAAACACGCGGGGGAGAACGACGAGTGTGTATAGGCGACACGTATTATAAAAAAGTAAATGGTCGTGATACGCATAGTAATTACGCATAGTATATCTTTAGTTCATTCAAGTTCGATCAAGTTCATAATTGCGCTTTTACGATTATTTTTTTTTCCTCCCGAGAATCACGCACGACCGAATGAGGCGACACACGCGCGCACACGAGACATAGGATATAGGAAGAAATATTTTTATTTTATACTTTTACTCTGTGTTTAAAAATGACGACTTTTATCCCTAGTATAACTAATTTTTTAAAACTAACGATTTTGTTCTCGATGCGAACGTATACGAAGACGGGATAGAAAAAATCGAAAATGATTGAATCGATAACAAAAAAAAAATGCAAAAGCGTGACGGGAAAACGTTGGGGGGTTATGGAAAAATTCCAAATTAAAAAAAAAATAATAATTTATTATGTCCAAGGACATCAAAAATTCTTCTATATCATAGCTACTTGCGCCCAATTGTAACCTATGCTTGTGAGACCTGGTCCATAACAAAAGGCGATGAAAGGAAACTAATAATATTTGAGAGAAAAGTACTCCGTAATATCTATGGACCACGTTTCAACCAAGAAAACAATACCTACGAAAGAAGAACAAATGATGAATTACAGAAATTGTACAAAAGACCAAATATCCTAGCATTTATTAGAAACAAACGACTAGAGTGGTTTGGACATACTTGGAGAGCAGATGGTCTACTAATAAAAAAAGTACTTGTTGAAAAAATTAACAAAACAAGGCCCCTAGGTAGACCAAGAACCCGGTGGATAGATGTGATAACCAGAGACTTGAAAGAGATAGGCCAAAATGTAACTTTTGAGCTGACGTACAACAGAGAGAGATGGCGAGACCTCTTGAAGGCAGCAATGGTTCTTAACGGACCGGTAAGCTGAGAAGAAGAAGAAGAAGAAGAATTTATTATGTCTTTGATTTTTGCGATCGTTTTGAAATTTCGACCGTCTCGTTTTTACTGTCACACGACGATCTTTTAACGTCTCTCGTACGATCGCGCACAGTAATATCGTGTACAGATTGTGTGAGTGGGTGGGTGGGTGGCACAGGTGCGTCGATAATAAAACGAAATGGATTCGGCCGAGTCGTCTCATTAAAGGGATATTCGGCGGATATTCGTCTAATTGCTTCTCCGGTCGCTGCGAGTATAATGAAACAGCGAGAACCGCGAAACAACGTGTCCGGCTCTAAGCGCTTTTTAAAAGTTGTAATTTTTCTTTTGTTCGACTCTCGTCGTCGTCGTCGTACAATCCGCTTTTGTAGGTAGTTATTCGCGGCGGCGAGGAGCGAGTTGTTGTCCTTCATCATTATTTTTGTTTAATTTTAACCGTCTTCACCACCGTGTCCGAATGTAAAAATCTATAAAATTTTCTTTTCTCGTACTTACTTACCGAATGCGTT
>CM029365.1:15903142-15949666 GCA_017140985.1 Hormaphis cornu | reverse complement strand
TTGTAAAAAGTGATGAAAAAGTCTCAAAAATTGTAAAAAGTGATGAATGGCAAAAACCTAAATCGAATGTTTTAAAAAACACGTTAGCCGTATTTTTTACGTTTTTCTTAATTTTCGCTTAGTTTTTTTTTTTATCGTAACTTTTTCAGTTTTGACCTCAAATGTTCGTTTATAAGTATCAAATTTTAATAGAAGACAAGGGTACTTGCCCCGGACAGCAGATGTTCGAGAGGCATCCGAGAGTCGAACAATTAAAAAAAAGTGATTTTTATAAAAATTTTTACCTTCAGTTCGAGAAATTTAAGAAAATGTATCAACCTCAAAAATTAAATACTCGTATCGCACATTCTTTAGTAGGGAAATCCGCAGCCGAGTTTCTTTTCTATTTGCATACCGTTTATTAAATGTTTCACTGTTAGCGGCCTCGAAAAAAAAAAATGTTTCCCGGGCAGATCTAAAAACTGTCTGGTAACCTCGGTAAACGTGGGCCGAGATGTTTTTATTGTGATGATGTTTTCGAAGATTTTCGAGATACTTCCTCTGTAGGTATTGTATAGATAATAATAATCGATAATATATCACGTTTACGCCACTGGCTATGTAATACAGAATCGAGATTTTGGATACGTCCCACAAGGTATGTATAATATTATTATTTCCGGTAATAATAATAATATCGTGTCTGCGGTGCAGACGATAGGATACTCTTAATACGAGTTAGTGTTGTTTTCGTGTAATATCGCGTAATAGTCGTTTCTCTCGACGAGCCCAGCTGATTGTATAGCAAGGTTTGTTTTTGTCAAACATTGTTTCGCGAACGTAAACACGCGTACAAAGTTGTCGGTGCGGGAAAACTACAGTCAGTCCGGAGGCGGCCGAGACGCGCGTCCTGTTGCGGCGGTTCCTCTCCTCAATATGATTGTTGTGGTGTAAACCCTTCGCTTAACCGATGATGTTTTCCATTGAAATCCGGGAAAATCGACACAAAATCTGGATAATAAGTGCGGGGCGTTTCCCCGAAGAGGATACGTATCATCGCACAGGATATCGCGGTAAAAGTCTGCTCGCCGTGTGTGTGCTCGCCGAAACGGTTTTCGTTTGCCGACGGGCGTACACGTCGACCGTTTGTTACCCCGAATCAACATTGTTACAAAACGGTTGCCGATGATAAAACAGAAGCCGAAATCGCGGACGCGAACAGAAGAGCACTTTCGAGAAAGTTTCGCAATTTATCAATTGATATCGTCGGTCGTACCGAACAGAATAACGACGTTGAGGCATAGGTGGCGGCAACAAGGACGCGGCAAGCCAATAAAGGATTACGAAAAGTCCTAAAATCGATGGTGTGTTATCCGAAAACTTAAAAACAAAAGTATACGCGACACGCTATTAAGACCAACATCATCGTTCTGTACGCGGTTCGGAAACGTAGGCGCTGAGAAAAACCGAAGTGTCCAGATTAAGGAGTATTCGATAAAAAAAGTTCTACGGAAAATGCGCGGCTCGGTTAACCAAATCGAATGAATGGAGAAAACTACGCGACGAAGGACTACACGAAGACTTTTTCAGAAGCCGAATACGGTCAGAAAGATTGCCAAACGAAGATTGACTCGGGTCGCCGCGTTCGGTGCGAACAGGAAACAACAGGGTCATTGAAGAACACGGGAAAAAGACCGTTGTGTAAACCGAAGCTAAGACGAATAAAGAAGATGACGGAAGCTGGTGGGTGTGCAAAGTTTGTGTTCGAGGCAACACGGTCAAATCTAAGAAAGAAGAACAGTATACTACGTATTACCGGAGTACGACTTAGTCGTCAGACCCGCGGCCGCTGCTGAATCGGAATAATACCCGAGCGAACAAAGAAAAACGTCGGCGCAGTTTGACGAAGAGGTGAATTTCAAATTTTCTGCAGGTTTCGATTCCCGGAAATAATTTCGTATAAACAATCGGTTTTCCGATTTCGGTTAACACTCCACCGCTGAATCTTGGTAAAAAAATATAATTAGAAATCGCAATATTTCGATTTGGCTGCTGGCGTAACTCGCGAATTTTTTAACCCTGAGCTAGATGGGTTCGCGCGAGTGTCGTGCAAATTCATGCCAATTAATATAGTGAAAAAAAAAAAAAATTGTTCCCACATTGATTTCAATTGGCCGGAGCCAGTGGTATCGTGCGAATTCGTGCTCGTTACACGCTAGTTAATATGGCGGTGAAAAAATTTAGAATTTCTGATTTTCAGGCGGTGCCCGTGCAACGCGTGTACTTGTTTTTTCGTTGTAACTTTTTAAATTTTTAACCGTCAAACCTAACCAGGCTCGTAGCTACTAGCGTCCACTGGCTCTAAATATTAGCAGCGTTTCTTATACCCGCAACAAGAGTTTACGGAAAAAAAATAGCGATCCGTTCTTCGTTGCTCCGCTGCTCTAACGAGAAAAAAAAAACCGGAAATAATACGGTTATGAAAAATTATCGCGAGCGTCGCGTTACACAAACGGCCGTTCGCGTGAATAATTGAATTTCGAGACAGACCGAATTCTCTTCACTCGTCGCGATCGCCAAAAACTTTGTCCAAAAACTTTTTCGCCAGCGCAGAATGCAATAATGATAATGTTCTTGCCGAGCGCGTTTTCACCGTCGCAGTTCGTTATTTTACGTACGGTTCGCTCGTCTCGCCCCGCGATCTTTTTGCTCCCTCGCCGCACCACTCACACTTATCTCGTTAAGCGTGGCCTTTTTTTTTTTTTCATCTCTGTACCCACCCGACTACGGAATACCACGTAGGTCTTTTGACTTTGAAAATAAGTTATGGGAGAGCGAATAAAATGCCACTCGGACGACGTGACTACTTCATAAGTTTTGAACAGAGTTCGTCGGCTAAACGTTCTGGCGTTTCGTTCTGTAAAGTACTACGCAGACGCGGCGAAAAAATCCGTTTAGGTTCGAGAAATCGTTCGGATACTTCCGGAGAACGGGTTCGAAGAAAAACACCTACTCGACGGAGAAAATTTGCGCGCCCTGAGCGTGTATTTTCAAAATTTCTTTTTTTTTTTTTCGAGTAATATAATAAAGAAGAAGGTTAAAAAAAACTGGTTATCACTAGTCAAAGTCGCTTGAGTAGTAGTAGTATTGGTCGGCGGAGTGGCGGCGACCACGCTCCGGGTGAGCCACTGGTTGTGGAAAGTTGTGGTTCAAACGGATTGATCAGAAAAAGCATCGCCTTTGAAAAAACGATTCTGAGCGAGCTCTTCAGTTATCTACAGGTACTCCTGGTGAAAACTAAATAAACGAAATAACAACGTTTTATCGTTATATATATATATATATTAATGTAATAATCGTTCGCCCTTAAAACCTTTAAAATATCGTTTTTTATGTCGTTGAAAATTGGCAATATATTCTTTTAAGAAATATTACATTTCAAGTCTATAAAAATGCAAAATGAATATTCTGTACAAATAAAACGGTAACAAATGAAATTGTTCAATTTAAACGTACCTATTATAAATCATGAAATTAATTTTAAAAAATTAATCGAATTGATTGTAAAAATAAAAAAAAAATTACGTATTGAGTAATCCGTAACTCCTGAAGTGTGTTTTTTATTGCAAAATACAGTTTTTTCTCTTATATCATAAATCACATAATGATATTTTATTTTCATTTAACACCATAGAAACAAATGTTAATAAAAATCCGCTAATGACACCTAAATACATGCCGTTTTTTCTTCTCCAAACCGTTTTGAATTTTACCGGAATAAAAAGTTAACGATCGTAAAATTTCCGTCGAGCGTTGTGTACGTCAAACAATAAAATAAAATGGATTCGCATATTCTTGTCATAGTTCATTTTTGCAACGATTGCTATGCCTACACCATGATAAAGTATATTTAATAGTTTTAAATAACGATAGTGTCTTGAACAAAAACGTCAGGAGTTTATTTTTGAGAATAATTTTTCGTTTTAAAGTTATCCCGACAATTTTGTCGGGACGTTTCTAACACGTTTCAATCGCATTGTATTTACAATTCTGTCTTGGGATATTTCTGTTTGAAATTGGTTTTTTATTACATATTTTTAACCATTTTATAGTAATAATTATTGTTTTTTTGTAAATAATGATTTTCAACTCGTATTTAATAAAACGTGTCGCGACGATTTTTTTTCTTCTGTTTTTGGCGCAGCTGTTGTGCGATAAGGAAACTCGCTGTATAAAAAAAAAAATTCTCAGACTTAATATTCTCGTAAGATAATAGTTTAAAAAGCGATATTGAAATTACAGAAATGTTCTCCCGAAACGTCTCGCGTTCGGGGAGGCGCGTGGCCAAGAAACAACTGTTTCCGTGCCAACTCACTACGATTTCGTTATGAGCTCGGGTTTAATGACGAAAATGTTAATTTTGGCTCCATATTCGAATGCACGCGGACAGTCGTACGTTTTCAATTACAGCTATAATAAACACCGTGGAATTTCGAAGAAGGAAGAAATTAGTCGGACGGTTAACCGTCGACAAATGAACGAAAAAATTTGTCAAGACTCAAGTGTACTTACTGATTATTATTATTATATTGTTGTGAAATATTTCACACGTTATTTCAGTACGAAAACGACGGATAAGAATCTAATGTGCCTGTTCTGTTTGACGTAAAAATGCATTAATGAATCGTGTATTATCAAGTGCTTGATTTTCTCGAATTTTATGGTAAAACACGTGATCGAATTTGACGAGAACAACAACACACAACGTTAACTATTTTTAAACTAAAATTGATTTTTGAATGTCGATTAGAATCTTCAAAAAGACGTTGTACTTAAAAACCGATTTTGAATTGCTTTGTTTATTTTCAAATTAATCAAAAACGAGTGTATCATACGTTAAATATAACGCGATTAACCGCTCATGTATTTAATGTATAAAAAAACATTATAGAATTTCATGAAAAGTCTTGGTGAAACTCGACCGTACTGAAATTCAAATTTTACACGTTAAAATGTATACAAATTTGACGGGGAACCGTCGAATACAATGGTATCTTCGATATTAGAATTGGAAAGTCATTCATTTATATACATACAATATTTTTTTTTTTTTTTTTTTTTTGGATTTTGAGCGTCAGCAAAGAATGTATTATTTTTACAATAATTCTTTTTTTCTTCTTCTGTGATCACTTTTTCTAGTAGAATGATTTTAACGTATAATACCTAGATAGATGATTTATCCAAAACGGTACTTTATATAAAACGTTTTTTTTAAATTTTGATTATTTTTGGAGTTGTGAGTCGAAAACGAAAACGTCGAAATTTTTTAAGAGTATCTGTTCGACTTGAAATTTGTATATATGTTATTACAAAAGGTTTTGTGAATTTAATGCTGAAATTTCAATCGATTTTGATCATTTTCGAGGGAGTGCAATGGAACTTTGAAATTTTTGAATTTGTTATTATTTTACGGCAGTTATTATTCCATAAAACCTCTAGTTTTTATGTTTAAACCTCGAAACTTTAATACAATCTAAACAAGTTAGTTTTACATATGTGGTTAAAAGATTTAGGAAATCGGCTGACACAATTTTGGTTTACAGTCGATTAGTTTTAAGTCTGTAACTTTTTTAATTTTGAACTATCAATTGTGAGACCCCTCAAAGTACCATCGGGATTCACAGACCTTTTACTAGAGGTACCGCGACTCGAATGCTCCAATTTTTAAAGTCTGTTTCTCTATTATGTTTCGCATGAATTTTTTTTGTATTGTCTATTGTTTTTGGTTCAAAGAACACCAAGGCGAAAAAAATTTAATTTTAGTTTCTTTTTTTTGCAATTGACTTGAAGAGGTTAAAAAAGTTGTTCTCTTATTGTTTAATATTTATACATCGATTGAGTTTAGAAGAAATATAGACGATTCCAATATAGTTGCTGTTTTTCGAGAATTACAGTGCCGTTTATGTAACATTCAATCGGAAATAACGACGAGGATCTCGCGCGTGTTGTATGTATATAGGAGATTTACCGACAAAATAAAAAAAAATACAAATTATAATATACTAAACGAAAAGCTCGGTAAACACGAGCTGCGGTGGACTTATCCTCATGAGCTCCGATTTATAGGTAGTCCTTTTTCGAGCCGGGCCCGTCTCGAGCGTATTACTCGTGCTCCAGAGAACATTTATAGGGATTTTTTTTTCTTTTTTCGTCATTATTATTCATACCTCGTCCACGTGATTAGGAGGAGGTTTTTTTAAATGTATCCGTTTTTTTTTATTTTCCGCTCGTCGTGCCATAATATACCTATGAGCCTGCACAGTATAATTTCTTTTCGCGTCGGTTCGCGTTCGAAATCATACAATATAAGTAGTATTGTAGTACCATGGTTGACCGGACAGTGACGCACATAATCTATATATTATTTGTAGCCTTCTGGGCCCATAGTGCAGCGACCAAACACACGAGCTGTTTCAAAATGATTCTCGTCCGATTTCGAAAAGTCTTATTTATTGTGAAATTTGAAATAATCGGGTTAGTTTTCCGGTTTTTAGACCAAATGCTTATGCTAATAATGTTCAGTATGACCCCGAGTACTCGCACGACACGCACACACAGGCGGTATTCGAATCCCTCAAAAACTCGTCACGAACTTCTCCGTAACGCACGCTAAACGATCGTCTGTGGAATATTTCAATTGACTAACCTCGACCAACTGATTTCTGCGGACTTCTTCTTACGAAACATTGTCAAATTTTTTCAACATTCGGAGTTCTCGTCGGTCTTATACCCGATGACTTCCCTTTACATAGATACCCGACCGCCAGTTTCTTCGAAGGTGTCACATATATATTGTGTGTCATCTTCGAACACTCTGGGCTCTTGTTGTAGTTTCGCCGTTAAACTCCCGTCGAAAATCAAGTTACACGGTAATAACAGACTCGCGGAATTCTCAAAGCGCAGCACACCGCTATCGACATTTCGATAGCGACTAATTGAATATACTAAATAGCTATAATATCTTAAATAAAAGCCAGTCGCGCACTCGACTCGACCGGCAATCGATAAAAACTCGAAAAACCAAAAACCGTTCAGGTGTTTCGTTTACCAAACAAACTACGAGAACTCGATTACCGAGATCGGATGAAATTTAGTCGAAAATCAGTGTTAAGATAATTTACAAGAAAAAAAAAAAACAACGCCTATTTAAAACTATTGATTTTTGGTGGTGATCCGGGAGAATCGCATAATATAATACGCCTTGTGCAGAGTACTGTGTTACGGTACGGTAAAATTTAATTTTTCGTTTTGTTCTTTATTGCAGCCCCGGAGAAAAAGTTCGAGGTGTACCAGAAAAGAGTCAACAACGATACGATCCGCGTGACTTGCATGGTGTCCGGAGTGTATCCGGTGCCCAGGCTGACCCTCTTCAACAACTCGGTCGCCGACAAACAGTGAGTCGGAGATAGTTTTGAAATTCAAATTATACATCGTTGTCGACGTTTCTAAATATTATTACCGCGCGAGTGAACGCGAGACGATTATGCCGAGTGGTTGGTTCGATGGCTGTCGCTAAACTGCCATCGCCCGTATAATGGATCTACGAGAATTGTTGCCGGAGAAAGGACGATCATTCGTCTTCCGGAGGACTTGTCCGGGTTCGAACTGTATCGAGATCACGGGGTTATTCGTCTGTTTTTATCCCGTACACACCTCAGCGATAATTTTATTTCATAGAAGAGTTATTCTTCGAATAGGGCTAAAAAGTAAGTTTTACAGGAGGAAAACAGAACGGAGTACGAGCGTAGCGGTCAGGTTAGGTGACGCGTGAATAGCGGATAAGACGAGAGAAAATAGGCACGTGTGGTGAGGAGAGAAAAGAGAATCGGTGAGAGAAAATGAACAAAAAAAAGGTGGCGAAAGAGACCGAAGACGAGATATGATAGATGGACGGAAACAATTGAAAAAGATATGAGGGTCGTTAATGTGCGAGGGTATGATCGTGATAAGTTGATAAGTGGAGGAATATTAGGACGACCCCGAATAGTCGGGAGAAAAGCGAAGAGGAAAAACGAAGAAAAAATTATTTTATCGTTAATTTTTTTTTTTTCCGTATAATTGTTTGACTATATAGTTAACATGACGTGTTGGTGAATATAAATATTATCGCCGTCACGTTTTACGTAAACTTTTCGATGCAGCACTCGTACAGCACTCGAATCGCAGAAAAAACGTATTCGGAAACGTTCTAACATTAATTTTTCAAAGATATTATTTTCCGGCGGTACCCCTAAGCACTGTTTTTTTTTTATTAGTTCCAACGTAATCTATACGTACATACATACGCGCCATTATTTTTATGGTTTTACGAGAAAAAAAAATCTAAAAACACACGTTCGACAACAACAAGCGTTATACTCTCTAATGTTATACTCGACTTTTATGATTTATATGCAAGTATATTATTATCGTTGGACGGTTTCGCGTGGAATTTCGTTTTCGGAAACGCTATCGAAGTTGAAAATTTGCGTTATTTTTTAATGTACACCGCGCGTGGCAATTTTTTAAAGCCGTTTTAATATGTTATTCGCATATTCGCTCGACTCGTCGTTTATAGGACATTACGTATCGTTGCCGGTCGAAAATCTATGATTGATGACCGTACAACGTTTGAAATGCATTATTCATTTGCGGTTTCGCAACTGACAAACGTTTATATACACACACATTAGCTGCAGTTTCGTAATGATTTCGATGTTTATTAATACGAACGGCAAACACGGGGGCAAACACGATCAGACGAACGTCGCGGGCCGACTTTAATCGTGTAAACTGTAAATCATATGAACCTGTGGACAGCGCGTATCATATACTTTTAACACACAAGTACGTCTTGTCGTCAATATAGGGCTTATTCGTGAATAAAATATGTTTCATCTTTTTTTTTTTCCCCCGTGTAATGTTTTTATCAAAATTTACGCTCTTATCATTATGTACTTTTCACGGGACAATCAAATTAAATCATCTATGATTGCCCTACGTTACCTAACTTTGGTGACTCAATTTACTATCTAAGCGCATACGCGTCTACGGCGCGAACCCGGACGACCAACGCGACTCAAAAACTTTCTAATCGATGGCGGTTGTAAATTGTTATCTTCCTCGTTAACAGTATTTTATTTTAAAATTCACGCGGGTGGCGCTATTTCGTTTGACAATGATTTTATACCGCCGAAAAGTGCCCCGCAAAAAGCGATGTGTGAATGTTTATTTATTTTTTTTTTTAGTAAAATAATCGAGCTGGAATACGAAATGTTTTAAAATAAACGAAAAGTTATTTTTAATTTTTACATAATACATTTCCAGTGGGTTTTCTTTATTCATTTACGACAGTCGTTGACGCGTGTAATTGAGTACAAATTTTTTCAAACAATCGACATTCCGAAAAGTCCAGGTATCACCTTAATGATACATCGTGTTCCGAGGATAGCAAATAGTTTCAAAAGTGTCGTAGTGCAACAAAAAAAAAGATAGTGTTAATTTGATAATTAATTTTACAAAAACAATTCTATTTGCGACTTTTGCTGATTTCGTACTACACACAATTTAATATAATAAAATTAATTTTCCATAGGATCTTTCCTCTTTCCCACTCAATACATACAAATACATATTAAATACCGTTGAATTCTTAGACGTACGATTGAAATGTTTTTGGTGTGAGACACATTTTGACGAAATTGTTGCTGAAAGATTGAAAAGTCTGCGCAGCTCTTTGTAGGTACGATTTTTTTTTTTTTTTTAAATTTCACTTAGTATTTAAATTCTAAATGATACAGTAAATTTGAATACGGTAAAACATCGTTTTGTTTGGTTTTTTTTCTTTTTTTACTACGAATCCTTTAAAAAACTGTTTGAGTAAAACACTTTGCAAACCTTTCACTACATTTATAATCATATATGAGAGTAACTTACAACAATTATCGTCTCAAACAACTTTTACCCCTATATTTTCACTATCTAAACGCCAATTGATTTTTTAAATGTTGGCAAAATAACATTAAAATTCAATCGTATTTTACAATCAAACTCTTTAGATTATTATTGTAAATAAGTCATTTAACTGTTTGGACAGAAAATACGAAAAATAAGAAAACGTACACAGCTGTCAGTACCTACCACAGGCCATTTACACGCTTTTTTTCATATTGTACTGCACACTTGACTTTTTTTTTATATTAGACAAAGTGTGTCGTCGTAAATAACACACGATTTCAGTCATCGAGTCTGACAGACGCCCCCTTTCACGACGTCGCACGATGTTTCTTCTTTTCGTTTAGTGATGAAATTAACAGGAGAAATAATAATGTTATGTTCCCGCTTTGACGAAAAATTACACATACATTACGTCATTATAATATTACCTACCTATGTATGCTAATGTTTCAGAAATCGTTTTAAATTTTGTTTCGCTACTATATATATATATGTGTATATGAAATGCGTATTCTCAAACCCTTTTGATGTGTTCGCCCGAGCTAAACTCTGTATATACGCACGTTCTGCGCGTAATTACACGGACCTTAAGTAGTATATACACGTATACATTATTATACTTTGAAATTGCAACCATATTTTAATGATTGCGCAGCCTCCTTGTTTTAGCCTTTGTGGCGCTAATAATCGTTAACACTCTCCGTACAACTCCGACCTAATAATTTACTTGGCTCGCTCTATACTTTATTGCACGGCTATAATTTGTTGTTCTCTCTTTAAAAGATAATGAAAACTGTCGTCGGGTGTCGTATCATCCTCTCCTACGAAATTATTAATCCGCGGCTTTGTCCTAAATTAAATTAATTGCCAGGCGTTTTAGTAACAAACCCCCGTACTCGTAATAGAGAACGTGTGATGCCCGACACAATAATATAGCTGTCTTTTTTCCGACACTGGGAAAATCGCGTTTTGTATTTCCGAATTTGTGAGCGAATTCGATGTCGAAAGTTGATTTTTCGATAAAATGACCCAGGATAAAAACAAAAAGAGCCAATCATTAAACTTTTAAATTTAACTTTCCGCACGATTTTTCGACACTTTGACACAACGTTAACAACATGTAATTACACAGGCTACTGAAATTTTTTGGTGTTTTTCAAACACGATTTTTATATTAGGCTAGTTAAAGTTGGAAAATTTGTGATAACTTTGACTTTTGTTAGAAAAAAATTCGTGTCCCATACAAATTTGTTATGTAATATTCTAAAATTTAATATGCTATGTAAAACAAATGTTTCTATCCGAAGCAATAACTTAAAATCATCGTGTCCAAATGGTTTGAAATATTTCCACGTTATTTAAACAAATAAACTGAACTCTGTGACCAATTCCTTTATTTCCATATTTGAGTCTCTGAGCTAACTCAGAATCGTTATTTTTTAATCAATTTTGAATTTCTCACATGTTTTAAAATACATCTTCTACATAAACCTTCCAAAACAGTGGCCCACGGTACGAAAGTACCTACGTGAACAAGAGTTATCCCAGTGTTTTTTAGGTGCTGTTTCCGGTTTTTTTTTTTTTTTTTTTTACGTTTATCGTAGACATTAGACGTCATAATATGTAATAAAATTTTATTTTGCCAACGCACATTATTTAAATATGCTTTACCTTTTTTTGTTGTAGAATAAATCACATTGAAAAATCAAAACTTAAGTGAAATCTAACTACAAACTCTACCATACGCCGCACGTTAACTATTACAACACAATTGACAAAATATAGAGTTCAAATCAGTGATGATCGATTTTTTTCATCTGAGAGATTTGAACGTAAAAATAAAAACGAACTAACGACGGAATTCGGCGAGTTCCTAAAATCCTCGACAAATATAAAATTCAAAAGTTCTACGATTTATCCGTATGAAGTCGGTTGAAATCGATTTGTTCGTAATAATGTTAGTTTTATTCCAATGACGTGCAAAAGTCTCTAACAGTTTGAAGCACACTCGAAAGTTCGAGGACCATTATATATTGTAATCAAAATGAAAAAAAAAAAAATAACGGCGCCTCATTTGAAACAATAGTATATCGTCCCCGATCGACTGCAGTCATTGATGTTTTTGAAGAGATCGAGAAGATCAACCAGAACTATTATATTTGTCCGATTCTGAGTGTTGCGAATAGAATGTATTGTTTTTACAATGATTTTTTTTTTTTTCTGTGAACACTTTTTAAGGAACTCTCTGATCTTTAAAGTCAGTACCTTTTCTGAAAGGTCAATGGAGACTGACGTAGTGTCTAAATTGAGAGTTCAAAAGAACGATTTTCACTTATTTCAATATTGAGCGAAATTTTTAGCTAGTTTCGTCTAATATTTTGGAAGTTATGGCCAAAAAACTAAATCGATAATGTCAAAAAAACGCGTTAGCCGTAATTTTTAACGTTTTTCCTTAGATTCTACCAAGATTTTATTATAAATTGGAGACCCCTCAAAGTACCATCAAAGTTCACAGACTTTCATTAGAAGAGCTGAATTTAAATATCGTAGTATACTCTTAAATTTGTCCGCAAAAAAAAAAAAGATCATCGTAAAAAATTATAAAAACAATATTATTCAAAACAAAACTACGTACACTAGACAACTGAGCTCGTTCAGAAATGGTCTTTCCGAAGGCAATGATCGTTGCTTTTTCAGACGTTAAATAGTACGTATGAACCATGGCTTCCAAACCAGTGACCCACCCAAAGCTACTCCGTCAAACGTCAAAAGTAATACTTAAGTAAGTAATACTTAACTGAGTAGTACTTACTTAAATAATACTTAAGTATTACTTAAGTAAGTAATACTTAAGTAATACTTAACTAAGTAGTACTTAACTAAGTATACTTAACTAAGTAGTACTTAACTAAGTAGTACTTAAGTATTACTTAAGTATTACTTAAATATTACTTAAGTACTACTTAGTTAAGTACTACTTAGTTAAGTATTACTTAAGTATTACTTTAGTAAGTAGTACTTAACTAAGTTATACTTAAGTACTACTTAGTTAAGTACTACTTACTTAATATATATACTTCAATTAGTAATTGAATCTCATTTTGTTTGTTTAAACCACACTATTTACGCTAAACGATAAAATTTTACAACGCAAAGTTCGATTTCGTTATGCACCTATTACATTGTCCGTTTTAATTAAGTCGTACTCGGCAGCCAACGATCCAGACGATCATAACTTTCTTTTATGTTTGAACTGTAAAATCGTGCATTCCTCTAAATCCCGGCCATCGAAGCGTACACTTTCGATCTATATTTTTATTTGTTACAATTTTTCGTCGACATAAAATTTGCGTAAACGTAATAGTTAAAATTCGTGTTTGTGATCATTTTAAACACAAGCTTCAACGCTTTCCCATACAAAGTTTTTTCTACTCGCTATGACGTTCGACATATTTTTACGATTTTGTAATCTAATTCAATAATAAACGTGGTTTTACTCGTATTTAAAGATTTGTCGCGTTGATCGTGTTTTCGTCTTACTTGCAAAACCTGCCGACGCTTAAACATGAATGGTTTTTGGATACTTAAATGGTAAAATGTGAATTTCTTATGCAAATATGTTTTGAATTTTGTTTTGAAAAACAATCCAAGTTTCAAGGGGACGATAACGAGAAATCTATTTTCAACAGCTCGACGCATCAGCTTTCCAAACCATAAAAAAACAATATATATATATATAACTGAAGATATTTTGAACAAACTCGACACAATATGTATTCCATGGTTTAGTAATATTATTACGTGAATTATAACTAATCACATTCAATTAACTTTACTTTGAATTCGAATCGACTAAGTTATCGGTATATTTCATTGATTCGATCTTTAATTATTTTTATTAAAGTTAACGCCGTTTATATTCGAATCGTTTCAATTTAGTTCAATTCAGCGCAGCATCAAAACAAATACGAGCATTACGTATTGATTTTTTTTTTTTTAATGCATAAGTCGAGTTTATATTGTCTCGTTGATATAATTTTCATTTTAACCGATCAAATCTAAATGCTTGTTTACTTTAAACTCTAAACTAGGTTATAAGGATTCGCGGTTAACTTGAAAAGAAAAAAAAATTATTATGTAACAGCATACGACGCTGCGACTGACATACGCACATACGCACATACGCGGCCATTGAAACGCGATTATTTTCAATATAACAAAATATGAAAAAGACAGTTGCCTCTTTTGTGCGGAAGATATTCATTCAATTGACATTTAACGGCACTTATCTGTGAACATTATATAACCAATATTGTTGTGTGAAATTCGTATTGCCAAGTAAACATTTTTGTCGGTAATTAATACATTTAATGATGAATATGATGTTTGAAAAACGTGATGAAATATTAAAAAAAAAAAAAAATTAAAATATTATTTAATAAACGGCGGTTTTGTGAAACTTGGTTATTTTCAATAATAATCTATAACGACGTACGTCAAATAGAGTTTTGCGAATCGTCGAACGTTTTTTTTTTTTAATTTTTTATAAGAACTGTTTGATTGCTGGTGGTAGCCCGATTCTAGCGATTGACGGCATAAAAAATTTAATTAATTTACTTTTAGAAATGCGTATAAATTTCTGGCCACTTTGACACATGTACACGTCGTTTTAACGTAAAAAAATAAATACACAGGTACTACTGCGTTTAAATAAAAACGCTAACAGAACGATATTATTATTTTTATTTCATAATAATATCGCTTTGTGGCGGCAATTTACCGGAGTTGAACGACTCGAATTATTTAATTGCGATAAAATTGCGGGTTTTTTTTTTTTTTGTGGTTCGACGAGCGTCCTTCAAAGCGTTTTGTTTACGCGTGTTATAGCGCACAAAAACGTAAAAAAAAAAAAAAAAACACTGAAATAACTGTTGAAAATAATATATAATATAAACGTTGTTTAATTTATACTAATTGTGTATACTCCAAAACTCACTATACCGCTTATATCATTATATCTACTTGCATATTATAACATCGTGTGTCGTACGTTACGACGTTTTGAACAAAAAGCAATTTTATACTTCGAAAAATCTAATTTTTTTCCCAAGTGAGAAAAACTGTGACGATATTACCAAACGTAACGCTTCCAGTCGAACGCGTAAAACACGCGGTTTTTGTGTTTTTGTTTAAATCGTCTATCTCGAGTTGAGGAGGATACACAACGTGTGTATTCGAGTGCGTGATTGATTTTATGTTTTTCATAATGTTACCGAGAACTGATAACAATTTTTTTGTGTTACCGATGTTGTATTAACAAATGTTGTATTTATAGGCGTATATTATTAATAAAACCGACATTTTTATTTTCTAAAACCTCCCCCCAGTCGTTTGAAACGAAACCGTTGTAGAAATCAAAAACTATCTAAACTTGTTTTTGACGAAAAAGGGGAATTTTTGAGAGTTTCTCCCGTCTCCCCCGTTTAGTATATTTCTAATCGTACTTTCCCTATACTATCATAATTTCCGAACGCGTCTGTGTTTCGTTTCAAAATTATTATTTTTCGACAGGCACGACAACAAAACGTTTTACTATTTTACAGTGTTGATTTATCGATATTTTAGCCGGACGCACGCCCGTAATAATATAAAAACGAAATCGTGTTTACGTCCATAAAACACAACAGATAATATTATCGCGGAACATAAAAGTACGATTGCATATGTCATCGGATTTTAATTATTTCGGAAACACGGTTTTCTACATATTTTACGATTGTGCCGTTATAAAAGGTAATAATGTTGTCAAACGTAGGCATAACTTTTCTGCGCTTTTAACGGTAAAAAATACAAAACTAAGTCGCTGATTCAGTTGTCGACCGTAAACGAAACGAATTTCGCCTTTCTCGTCGCCTGTGTTTTAACATGACGTCGTGCTGGAAAATGTGCGGAGTTTTTACGATTTTTTCGTAAATTTGAAATAAAGAACGCTCTATAATATTATTATATTATGTAGGTTTTGAACATAAAATATTTTTATAACGCGTATGCGGTAGGTGTGTACACAGGTACGTTTTATGGAAAACAATAAATCTGATGTCGAAACAATTTTAATTTTACTGTGTGCGAATAACGCGCGTTTTATGTTTACGGTACATTTTTTTCTCCTGTTATTACAAAAAAAAGGTCAAAAGTGAAAACCGTTTGCGCACACAGTGTCCGACACACGGTTTAGTTGTTTTAAACCGTTCGAAAACATTGGTCGTACGGTCGTTATTTTTATACCGGTTAGTGTAACCGCCGAAATATCCGTTTCGGCCGTCCGCGCTATTCGGTTTTTATTTTCAAAACCGTCTTATTAAATTCCGTTAGGTAAGAATTCGTACGTTCGAATTTTTTTTCTACTTTTTATTCAAACAATATATATATAGATGTCGTCCGTTTTGTAAGTATCTAGCAAAATTCGAATAGAATTATAAAACTATAATACGTCATAACTCGTGCACGTTGTGAATAAGTGCGGCGGCGCATACTTCGTTCCACTTCTGCGCCGGCTTAGTCGTATCGAACTTTATCCCGAACGAGGGTGAAAACGAATAATGTTGAAAACATCACCTTTTTTTCGTTTCCGTACGAATCGTAGTGTCGCGAGTGGACCGAAAAAAAAAAACGCCAAGACAAACGTAACACGATTTCCACAAATATTTACGTATCATTCCGACAGTATCCAACCGATGTAGTAGAATTTTTCTCGAAAAAATTATTTCCTCGTAGTGAGAAACCGTGTAAAAAATAGTAAGACTGCGCGTTATAAAGGTTTTACATCGTTGCGTGCGGTTGGTATAGTAGTAATGGCAACAAAGTGCCGTGTGACGAATTGACGGGGAAAAAGCCGATGAAAAGTTTTCCACAACGACGATCGCGTTCAATAAACAAACCGTATCATATAGTGTTGGCGCGTATAAGTTAAATGTGACGTGGTTATGTAACGCTGACCACGACAATCCCGTGCTTCCTTATCGTGTTCCTCTCCCGTGTTTTGTATGATTGTATTATTTTTAATTGGCATATTGTTAATCGTTTGTGTGAATTTTATTGTTGTCGTTGTCGTTGTCGTTCGTCGGACACAAGTGAGGCCGCATCTGTCCTACCAAGTTTGTTTTTATTACCGTGTTTTGTTTTTGTTACCGTGTTTTTCTTTTATTCCTTTTTCCTCACCGTTGAGGAAACTCGGGTCGCCACCGTTCGATTGTGTGCGTCACCTCCGTCCCCGTAACGCGGATCGCTCGTTGTTGTACAAGCCGCGTCGTGGCCGTCACCAAGTCAGGTTGCTGTCCAAGACTCTCGCAGCCGTCCCCATCCAGCCCGTCATCAGTTCACCACAGCAGTCGTAATGTTGGAATTGTAAAGTTATTTTACTGTCATTTGTTGTGTACCATTGTTTTTTGTTAGTTTTAAGCGGCCCCCCTCCTCCCCCGTTTTATGTACATTAGTCGGTAAGTTTTTATTTAATTACAATATTTTCATCACAGTTGCAATCACGCCTCAATTATGTGTTTTTCTGTTTTCTACATTTCTATTTTTTCCCTATCCTCGATATACAGTCCACTAGTCTAACCGTCTGTGTTCTCGCTCATACATATAGAGTATAAAATATCGGGCGTTTCGCTCGACCGCCGATCATTATATAATCGTGTGTATACGTTTACGGAAATATTCTTAAGGAACTACACATTCTACACGATTCACATCTCTCCGTGTTGAAAATAATACGAACGTACGAACCGCCCGAGGATCTCGTGTACATACGAGAATGCAGTGGCGTCTCACAGTGTCTGTCTCCTCGGCAAATCAAAATTTACGTCTGCGATCGATTTTTTTTTTTCTATATTTTTTTTTGTTTCTCTCTCTCTTTACCGTGTAAAAAAACAAACATAATATGTAAATATTATAATAACGCGGTCTCTGTCTTTGGGGAAATTCGCCGAGAAGAGTCGAACACACGCTCCGCAACAATTTAATACACCGACGATAATAATACGCCGGAACCGCTCATAATTTATGTACGAATACTGCGCCTACACGCCGGGGATTCGTTCCTTCCGTTATACTCTACAGGAGGAGAGCCGTTTCTTTTAACGAAAACCGACGTAGTTTTCCCGCGGTCACCACCTAACGTGCAGACGTCGCGGGCGAAAACAAAACGGTAGTAATATATACGTAATAATATTCTTTCTCCGTTCGTTTCGGCTTAAACAAAAAAACCTCATCGCACACACCGTCATCATATTATAACTCGTATACAAACGCCGCGTATAGCGTTAGTAAAAAAGTACGGTTTCGTATTCGAAACAAATGTGCAATAATTATATACATGGTCGGACCTTCTACTCCACGATGTAAACTAACAGTGGCGTCTAGTCGCGAAACCACTCGGTATTATCGATTTCGAAGATCAGATATTGTGTGTGGGGACACTACCGGCAAGTTTTACCCCGACGAACGGTGGGCTTGAATGTTGTTTACAACACGCTTCGAACTTACGAACCTGGCCTGGCTCCTCTAAAATATTGTACCTACTGTTTTTTTTTTTTCCGCAGTCCGTTTCGAAACTTCTCACGAGATTGTAGCGTTGTATTTTAAACGTTGTCCATTGTTCGCTAGTCAAAAAATTGTCTTATTGTGCGCGTTAAAACATTTTTACAACGGTCGGTTATTAAAACGGTTAAGACTGTGTAAAATTTACCGAGCTCGCGTCTCTACTTACAGAAATGGTCTCTCGCGCTATGAACTCGTTTCGCCCGTCGAGTAGAGAGACTCGATAGAGTTCGGTAGAGACCGCCGCGTCACCCGCGTCTTCGTCGTAATTTCATAACCGTTTCTTCAGACCTACACAATTAAGTCGCTGTCACGGTGTACGTCGCGGCTTTTCCAGATCGATCGATGATACTTATTATTATTATATCGATTGTGCTGGGTTTAAGAAGAAGTGCCCGTTAAAAAGATCGACCGCGCCGTTTCTCGACCGCAATGTAATTTCTGCAAAGAGTGGTGATAGCTCTACCGTATCGAAACGCGAATAAAACTATAGGATCGAAAACGTTTCGACCGCGGTAGAAAACTTATTCCCGGAGCAATAACCGCATCGACGTTTTGAAACTCGTTCGGAAGTCGCGAATCCTTCGTCGCAGTACTCGACCGCGACGTGTTTTGCTAAACACGTCTTTCGACACGGGTTTTGTCGTCGACTCTATGTTTGTTCCATCGGTTGTCGATCTTCTGTAATTCGCGTTTGATTCGCTCGGACATTCTGTCTTTTTTTCCTTTTTTTTTACTCTACGGACTAATGGTTTTCACCGCGTTCGCAGGAGCTACCCGTTGGTCAACTATCGCGAGGACGTGAAACGTTTGAAAGACACCAGTTACGATGTGACGATCAGCGTGCACATTGACGACAATGACATCACCACGCAATCCACCCTGGACTGTGAACTCAGAATTCCGGACACTCCGTACGTGAAGCGAAAGACGTTTGTTTTCTTCCAAGGTAAGAGATAAAAATTTCCTTCTGCCGTGTAGTTAGTAGTATATACGATTAAAGAAGTACCTACGCGCGTTTTAGAAAATTCAAAAGATTAGTCGGCCTCCGCAAAACCTCTTCGAGTGTCGAACAATAATAATCTATTGTGTGTATTTGATATGAGAGAAATTTAAAAAAATTTAAAAAAAACCGTACTTACGAGCGTTGGGCCTCGTGTAAACAACGGATATTAATGACTAATCGTCGTATGCCAATAAATTTACCGTTAGTTTTAAAAGAAACTTACATGGATGGTCTTAGTTAAAAGTGTCGATTGTATTTACGAGATTATTTGGCTCAATTATAAACTATAACAGGTACCTGGCTATGTTCGAATCTTCAAACTTTTACAATGGGATATTTTAATCGCTTTGATATCAGAATTAGTATTTATTTTTTTTTTTTTTTCGAGACTGGAATAACAGTTTTTATCTACACCTTATTTTACGGCCCGTTCAATTCTGTACATCAATTTATTCAAATCGAAATCGAAACGAGCTAAACAAAACTTTGTTGGCAGTTTGTGCAAAATCGAAAAGCGATCGGTGAAAACGATTTAAGTTCTCAAAAAATAATTATTTTTCCTTTGATAAAAGTTATAAATCGAATTAATTATAATCCATAAATTTGATTAAATCGTGCAAACATCGACAAACTTATTACCGCTTTGGTTAGTTATAAATAACGATACATAATATGATATTCGCGTCAAATCCAAACTACAATACTAACGATTTGTTTTTTCAAGTTTTCTAAATATTTTTGTCGTTGTGGTCTATGCGATTACCATATAATTAAAGTTTTTTTTCAATTCTTTTAAGATGTCAATTTATAAAGTGTAATTGGTCGCATTATAATAATGTAGTACAGTGTATCAGTACTCGACATATACGACACATCATATTTCAAACGGCTTCAGCGATCGACATAACTATTATTATTATGATTCTTTTTCTACAAATCATTAAAATATGCGCAATATTGTTTTGTAATGCCTATTCAAAGTCCTGAATTCGTACCTAAATCAAAAATTTTATTTAACTCTTAATTAAGAACAACGTCAATAAAACGCGTTGTTTAAAAACGCTTGTTTGACGCATCGAGCAGAGTCGTCTTAAATTTGAAATATTTTACAGTAAAACATATTGTTTCTTTTTATAATACGGCTACAAAATGAGAGAACACTGGCCGGTAGAATTTTTCTGACGGCAAAATTCGAAGACGTTTTAAATCGGCATCACCGATCAATCCGTTTTATCTTGACCGAAGGCAAAATTTGAAAATTTTTTCCTAGTGAAGTCGCGTCAGAGTTTGAGAATTTCAACGTTCGAAAAGCGTCGCGTTTTAAAGTCGTTTGAAAAAATAATCTCGCGAAATCCTCAAAACGTTATTATTATTATTATTCAATCGTAATATTGCAAAAAACCAAAAAACGTCATCGCTTTTTCATCCTTAACCGATCCAGCGAGCTAGGTATATCTGCGGTGTGCTTTATCCAGAGCATTATTGTTACTATTTTTACAACGGCAAATACGATTTTGTCGAAACGGCCCGCAATACGCGAAAATATCGCGTCGATTTATACCTTGGTCCGTAGGATTATCCATTAAAATAACCGTTAAATAATGTACCTACGTGCGAAATCCCGCTGCGGGCGATAAACAGTAATCGCATTTAATCTCGTCGTTCGAGCTTTTCGTATTAAACGCAAAATTTTAGCGAACCTACCGTCGCGAATTTTTGAATTTTTACAGCTAAACACGAGCGCGTGCGCAGAAAAAACAAGTAGATAACTACTAACTGCTAACAATATAATATATTGCAACACACGTAATGTTTAGATTTTTTAGGTTTTTTTTTACATTTTTCGATTCATTCCGAGTAGATCTCGCACGGGTTTTCGGCTTTACAGCGGCACTTTTTTTTTGCATCATTCCACGTTAGATTGTGAAAAAAAAATATATGGCACGAAAATTTTCCCGAATGTATCGTTTTGAATTTAAACCTTTTTTTAAGGTCCGAGGATGTAACCTTTGTACAATACGTGGGCGACCACCAACTAGACATATTTTTACTGTTATCTGCTATAGTTTGTAATACGCCGAATACGTTTGATTTTATATTGTATCAATCACATATTTCAATGCTAAAAATACGATATTAATACATATAACACGTAGACGAACACTTTTACGATTTTAAAGCGTCTACTAGGCGTATCCCACCGGATTTTTTCATATTATTACGAACGACAGATGAAAGCGTTTCCACCACGACGTTATATTAAACCGATTCGTTCTTCGAGGATTCCTCCTAAATCGCCCGGATTATGTTCGAAAAAATTATTGACCACCACGCCAAACTCGTCTTCTTAAAGGCGTTTGATATCTCCGCCCATATTTTCCTCGTTTACACCAACAGGCCGGACGAAAATAAACGCGCTAATCCTCGACTCTGTAAAAAAAAATATTTAAAACAACATTTCTTCTATGTTTCGTAGGAAACAAAACTTTTATTTTTGAAAAATAAATATATGAAAATTTGTTCATTATAATAATAAGAATATTTGTCCTGCGCGCAGGTCTTCGGCGGCATTATTTCACGCGTATTTCTTTTAAACTTGGTAAATCATCACGACGGTGCGCCATAATGTTATACGTTCGAAACACACTTCACTCGGCGGCGCGCGCACGGTTGAGCCGGTCGCCGCGACAGAAAGAAAGAAAAAAAACGCCGAGTGAATAGTATATAGATTTACAAAACGCGAAATTAACGCGCCTTTCCGCTGGTCGACTGGAAAACGTTCCGAGTGGTTTTAATTAAAATCCTATTAATTTTTAACGTTTAATTTGCGTCAAACGTGTATCGCGGGTGTTACGTCGGTAAAGTGTTAGTTTATAGCTTATAGCTGCGACCTGCACGTGAACAGAAAGACGTGTAGGTAACGATGATAATATTTTGTGTACACGCGCTGTATAATTAACGTTTGTCCGTTAATTTTAGATGTTTTTTTTTACCATTTCGAAAAATCGGACGTCATCGCGCACAGATGAGGTGCTAACGATAACGGCCGAAAACTCTGTTATTACCGCCGTCGCTACTAACTAAATGTTTTCCGACGAAAGGCGCGTGAGGTCGTCGGTGCAGACGGACAACGCGTTATTGATGTTATCTGTATAACGTTTTCGAGCTAAAAAGTTTTTTCTGTTGTCTCCACCGAAAGGCGAATAAAAAAAAAACGATAGATTTGTCACGATTTTAAATTTATTCGTTGGTTTTTGAAAATTCATCACGATCGTAAAAACTTGTTTTTACACACTAGTCGTATGAAACGGTTATAGAATACGACGTTACGAAGGATTTGTTTTTTTGTCCGCGGTAAAAAATGAAAAACGTCAAAGTAAAAAAAACACCGTTTTATAATGTATACCGACGGGCGTATTGTTGTTATGATAATTCACACGTTTTCGCGTAGGAATTACGTTTAATTAGTAATTTACGAAAAAAAAAACGAAACTGGCATATTGTGCGATCGTGCCGCACAGTATTTTTATTGTACATCGCTTGGGACCGCAGAGGTTGAAAAAAAATTTAAAAGAGTTTACGTGTCGTAAAAATTACTACGTTCTCTTCGCGTTCAGTCGTCTGCGCAAAAGTCAAACGCACGTATTCCGCGTAGTAGTTGTGTACCGGCCGCTTTACGTATGCTAAAATATGCGATTTTACAAACCTGTCGTCTCGCAAAACGCTTTTCGGTATATATTATAATCTAGCGTTTAATAAGGATCAGCGGGATTGATATGCACATATTAAGTATGCCGGCCGGTTCACACGCGGAAATCTTTTAATGTCGCGATATTATTTATACGTATACGCTGTAATAATATTCATTATTGAAGTAGAAAAGTCGAGTTCGTGTTTAATAATTAATTTGTCGTCAAAATTTACGAATAAGAGACGCTGTACGAAACAGGTCTTATACGAATTTCGAGTAATTTCGAAAATGTTTGAGTAAAGTGTACCCATAACAGTGGCGTAGCCAGGATTTTTCAATGGGGGGGGCCAAAAAAAAAAAACACATTAGTTTTATATAGTAAATGTTTTAATGAAATTTAAATAATATTTTAAATTGTCCAGTCTAGAATTTTCATTCTTCTTGGTGACCTTTTCATAAAAGCTGGTAAAATATCTTTTTCTACGTCAATATACTCCAAATCATTTTTATTAATATTGGCCAGAGCAAAACCATTCAATCTGTCCTCAGTCATAGTTGCTCTTAAGTAAGTTTTAAGTCTTTTTAGGACTGAAAACGTTCGTTCAGGGGTAGCTGACGTTACAGGCAGCGTAGCAAATAACTGCAAAAGTGTTTTTATGTTTGGTAAGAGGTCTGAACAATGCTGAATTGATTCGATGGCTGACTTAGGAGGATTATTATTTGATTCCCACTGTTTTTTCCAAATAAACAGTTCAGCTTTTAAACACGACTTCATACTTACTGAAAAGTCATTCTCATAAACAGAGGCAGCAGTAAAAATAGATTCATCATCATAAATCCCAAACTTGAAAGGTATTAAACCTTCTAATGCTATGATTTGTTTTAGTCTATGATCAAATCTTGAATGTAATTGTTGTATTAAATTATCAAGAAATGGTATGAAAATCGATATCTTATAATATTCTTCTGGATCTTTAGCATCAACATTAATTCTCATAGTCTGTCTTCCACAGGTTCGAGGTGTACTTATTTCTACCCCTACTTGTGAAGCTAACATAGTAACATTGTTCATTATTTCTTTGAATGATTGATCAGAAGTGTCACGATGGGCTTCTAAAGCTTGTCTTACAATTGATATATCAGTCAATGCTTTTGACAAATCTTGCTGTTTGCTTTGCAAACTTTGACTTAAATTTAGTGTATAAGAAAAACAGGTTACACTTACCTCAAGTGAAACTAGGAAGTCGCTTTTAGTTATAGCACTGACATACAACAAAGATTTGCTAGATGTTTCTGGGTTTGAATCAAGTTGAAGGTCTTCAAGGGTACGAACAATATAAATGTAGAGTTCTTTGAATGTAATAAGGGAGTCATGCCGATCAACCCATCGAGTTTCGGCAAGTTTCTTTAGTTTGGTTTTTCTACTTAAATTATTATTTTCATTTGGTACACCAGTATTAATAAAATGTTTTAATCTTTCAGTACGTTTAGCTGAAAGGGAAAAAAATGTTGAAACCGCACCAACTATACTACTCATATTTTGAATTGGAGTAACTCCACATGACTTAGAGAGACAAAGATTGAGAGAATGATTAAAGCAATGTGTATAGAAGGCTAAAGGCTGTTCTTGTTGTACAAGTGCTTGAACGCCATTATATCTACCTGAAATATTTGATCCTCCGTCATATCCTTGTCCTCTTAGAAAATCAAAACTTAGGCCAACTTTATCCAACTCATTTTTTAATACATCTCTTATTGAAATTCCAGTTGTAGAAGTCAGTTCTACAAAACCAAGGAAATCTTCTCTAATAACAAAACTGCAATTATCCACATAGCGAACACAAATAGTCATTTGTTCCTTAGTACTAATATCGGTTGTTTCATCGCATAATATTGAATAATATTTAGAAGCTTTAACTCTGTCTACAATTTTCTTTTTTATAATATCACCAATTGTTTCAACTATTTCATTTTGTATAGAAGGGCTAATCATAGTGCAGTTTTTAGGTGCAGCATCTAAATGGGTTTCGAGATTTGTATCCCCTGCCTCAATACGAAAGGATAGTAAAGCACGAAATACACCTTGTTTACCTGATAAACACTCTTTTTTTATATCATCAAACTTCAAAGAACCAGATTCTCTATGACCTCTAAGAGGTAAGTTGTTTTGAGCACAGAATAATACTGTTTTTATAATTGGAATTAATCTTTTTTGATTATACTCAATTACTTGGTTCATTCGATTGTTTAGAAGTATATCTATATCTTTTTTACCTCCATCATTATAATTACTCAAAAAGTCTTTAACTCTTTGACCAGCTAGAAGATGATATTGTTTGGTTGCATGTAGTTGTAAGTCATTCAAAGCATCTTTATATTTTATCATTGGCTGTGTCACTAGTACACCTAGTTTCTGTAAAAATCAAAATCTAAAATTAATTGAAAAATCGGTCATTAGCATAAGTTTTTTCATAGAAGAAATACAAATAAAATAAATATGTTGACATGTTTTATATTAGAGTAAGATACCTGTCGGCCTATGCCTCCGCCTGAAAAAGCAAACACTACACACCACTTGCAAAATGCACCATTTTTTATTTTACTGTACGCAAGCCAGAGAAACAATTCTAAATATTTGTAAAGAAATTTTCTATTGCGTTGATTTTTTCCTTTGCCTTCCGTTGTTATTGGAAATTCATAGCTAGGGGAAGGACGCCAAGCAAAGTTTAGGCATTTTTCAATTTCTACAGGCTTTAAAGAATGATTTACTACGAAATTAGCAATATCATAACATCCATGCTGTTCATTTTCCTATTGAATAAATAATTGATAATATAAAAGATATATAGTAGGTAAAAGAAGTTGTATTACATTATTATACTGGATCATACACTTATCATTAGCCACGCGATGTCTATTTATTTTGAATTAATTTTTAGCTTCGATGCGAAGCTGAGAAGGTATTAATTTTACTCTGATATGTTTTTTTTTTGTGTCTGTCGCCAACTTTTCTCACATCTCACTGGACCAGTTTTGATAAACAATATGTCAAAAGATTACAAATCGTATCAAATTTAAGACATTTCCCTCAGAATTTTAAAATAATCCCATCATTTTCCATAAATAAGGAAAATACGCAAAAAAATTACTAATTTTACAATCGTTAAATTTCGACATTTTTCTTGATTTTTTTGCTAAAAATAGCCATAACTTTTCAAAAAATTAACTAATCAAAAAAATTTTTATATTTACGTAAACTTTAGGTATTTTACTTCTGTTTTTATATTTTTCATAAAAATCCGACTTTTTTCCTGCCCACGGGGGATTAAAAATAGCTACATTTTATTAAAAACTTAACTTTTGAAAATGTTTCGGAACGTCTGACACTTTTATACCTAGCTTAAATTAAAGCTTATTTTTTTCAAATGAAAGTAATATACTTTCATTTGAAAAAAAAATTGTCCTCAGGACTTGTCTTTATGGTGAAAATGAACTTTAAAGTTGAAGAAAAAAGAACCTTTTTTTCAAAAATCGTAAAAATTTTTTAACATTTTAAAATTTTTACTGTAATTAATTTTTAAAAAGCTTATACTCAATAAGGACAAATTTTAATAATATTAAGTTTTTAAGGGGGGGCTACTCCCCCCCTACAGAATATTTCAAGGTACCAGGGATGACCCTAAAAATTAGTTTATATCAAAAAAATGGAGAGTAATATGTTACTAAAAGTATCCAAAAAAAAATTAATTCAGAATAATTAATAGTTTGCGAAAAATCACGTGGTTAATGATACGTGGATCACGCTGTATATCTTACAGGTAAATTAAAAAACTATGTTTAATAACTAGGTAAGATTTACTAACCAATGTTTTTTTATCATGAGAGTCCAAAATTTCCTCTTTAGACAAATTTATCTCCTGCGTGTCATCACTTATATTCTATTGTATAAATCATTGAAAATAAAAAAAAAATAATTTTAAAAATTAAGTGATATATATATTATACGATTATAAAATATATTTAATAAGTTTGATGTACTTACAATGTTTACATCCGATTCATTTAACTTTTCGTTAGTAACTTTTTGTTTTTTTGAAAAGTTAAAAATTGAATATAATTCTTTTCTTTTTTCAGTCATATTTTTTAAACAACAGAAAAAAATTGGTTTAAATTAAACAAATTACTTATTTTAACTTCTAAATTATAGAACAATAAAGATAAAGTAAGATTTATCAAAAAGGAAACATAAATTTTCTTATCAACTAGATTCTAGTCAGAGCTGGTACTGGGTAGTTTGTTATCATTTGTTAAATTAGAGTTAAAACGTATTTATCCACAACCACGTTCGGAGGAACGGCTTGCACTAAAATTCATAGACCTATTAAATGTATTAACATAACATATATTGATCTTAGCACCGGCTATCTACGATAATTTAATACATGGTGTAAGCTACAACCGCTGGCTAGTCTACTAATATGGCTAAATCGTTATTACAACAAAATATTATTGATATAATTTGTCAATACGAGTATACAATAATAAAAAAATTCTCGTTACATTATTTCTACACAAATTATGCAATTATTTCATTATTAACTTTAACAATTAAAGTTAATAATTTTTTTTTAAGCATGGCCAATGGGGGGGGGGCCATGGCCCCCAAGGCCCCCTCCCTGGCTACGCCACTGACCCATAACTATATACATTTTTCGAAAACTTTCATTTTTTTTTTTATTGTTCGATAAAAATTTAATTTTTCGCAAAAAGTTTTGAAACTTTAGTACAAGGTTGTTGGCCACGTATAAAAACATATATATGCTACTTGAAAATTTCAAAAAGTACGTAGTAACAGTTTTTGATTTCGTTTAAAGTGGGGAAAGTCGTCGAAAATCGTTTGACTCGTTTTTGAAAAAAATTTTTTGTAATACTCGCACGAATTTGTTATTCGGGAAATTATGAAAGGCAACATATTTCCGAGTCGAATATTTTGAAGAGAATCTTCCCGTAGTGGATTTTTAATGCGTAAACAAAAAAAAAAGGGGTATTAATTAAACGGTGTTCTTTTGATTTTGTCAAAATTTGTTTTTTACCAGGACGTATAGGAGTTATCCATACTATAGCTATAACTGAACTCGTTCAGAATCGTTTTTTTTCTTTTGCATTGACACCACTTTGAATCGCTGTTAACGGGTGAAAATAACGATCTTTCCCGAAAACCCTGCGACGTCGCACAAAATAAAGATTTTGGCGTGCATTAAAATAACGTACTATCGTAGTGTCGAGGGTTTTGGCATCCGAGTACGGCGGGGTCGCGCAGGTTTTTTACTATTAGTTTCCGGCTTTTGTCTCCATCGCGATGAAAAACGTGACGTCAAAAGTCGTTTATGACCCGGCGAAAACGAGAAAATTCGAGAACTTTCTCGTTTACGGTCCGTCGGTTTCGAAACTGGTCGTGAACGAAACGAAAAAGACCAAAGCAATTACGAAAATTGAAAAAAAAAACAACAAACTCTTTGTTACATCGGTAGTCTGCAGAGGCTTCAAAAAGCGACGTATCGTTTCGAGGGCGTCGTCGCACACGCGAAGAAACCGAAATCGTATTATCGATTTTAAAATTTCCAAAGTTTCATCATCTGGGGATCGAAAAAACTTACCTGAAGATTTGAAATTCAAACGACTCGGTACGTTTTGAATGATGTGCGCCGGTAACGTCGAGCAAACGTGTAGAACGTTCGTTTTTCAGCTCATAAAATTATACGCTTACCGGCGACGATCGCCGTGCGTTCAAATTTGAAAACGTCGGAAAATCTCTCGTTGTACAGTGCTACCCAGTTAAACGTTTCGTTGTTGTTGTTAAATTTATTTCACCGAACGAACCTGAAAATAAAAATATTAAGAAAGAAACTGTCAGTTTTAAATTGAATACAATCGCAATCAAAATAAAACAATCGCGTATCTTTTAGCGCGTTTCGGTTATTTTAAATGCGTATTTCCAAAAACAATTTTCGTAAAGTAAAACTAACCTAACCTTTTTTTTTATGTTATTAACATTTCGTCGTGTACGGCCGCGCCACACGCGACCGCGGTCACTCGGAAACGATCGACCGGAAACGCGGTCCAAAACGACGGACTCAATTACGGTTTTGGTCATTTTGTGGAAAAGTATTTTTTTTTTCTCGGTTCTCTACGCGATAACCGTTTGCGTCCGAAACGTTTTAAACGAGCGCAATTTTGTTTATACCGAGGCGTATAGTGTGTTCCGTGTACACTCGAACCGTAATTATATTGTCTATATAAAACAATACGTATTTTCGCGTTTCGCCGAACAAGAACGATTGTCGCGGAAATGCCGCGGTAAAGTCAAAATCGGTCGAAACCTAACGATTCCGCGGTGGCGTCGAGTTCTTCGAATCATCGTCCCCGCAATACGCGCGCAGTCTGCTCTGAATCTTTTAACGGTCGAAAAGTTTTAAAGTCGTTCGAGTTTGATTGGTTTTTCGACTTTACCGACCGCTTTACGTAGTTTTGAACCCACTATGAAATGAACGCGATCTATATGTTTTCCAATTGGTTTTTTTTTCTTAGTTCGGTTGTTCCGGATTTGTTTATTTTCGATTAACACACGTGCGCACCCGTCGACTGCAAATATTTGACCGACGAAATTCGGGCCAGCCTCGGCGACAATCAACACGCGGCGGCATTATTCGCGAAATTATTCCGAAACCCTTGCCGACAAACCCATTCGCGGAAAAAACTGTACACGAATTTCGGGCCGCGTATGACCGTTTATTCGAGCGTCGTTATTCGCATACGATTACGGTTCGTATCGCACACGTCAAAACGACGACGCCCAAAGTAATACGTAAATATTAAATTTACTACCTCGACACGATGGGCGCTTTGTTTGCCGCTCGTTCCGCCAAACGCTAGTAGTAGTTAGTAGTAGTAGTAATAGCGCGCTCGCAGATTGACAGTAATAATCGTAATAATTGTGCGATAATTTAAAAAAATTCGAACGGATTCTTTTTACACCGACGGGGAGACGAGAATCGACTGCAGTCGCGGTGACACCGTGGTGTTTGCCGTTTTTTTTTTACGAATCTTTTACACGATGTCGTTTTTTTTCACTGTTCGATATTTTTTTTACCATACCTGGCCCTGGTACTGGTTCTGTTTCTGTTTTTTTTCGGTTCGCGTTTTCCGAACGGTTCGGTTTTACCGCGTCTAGTCGATTTGTTAAAAAAAAAACCCCCCATTGCACACGTATTTTAGGTGCTTTTTACCATACCGACTGGTCAAAAAACGTAAAACTAAAACGGACCACCCCGTTCGCGGCAAGTCAAAACGGCGTTCAGAACTTTTCTTTTTCATTTCGCGTCTCTCTCTAATTTCGTCATTAAAACAATCTCGTGTTTTTCGCCACAGGTGTTGTTTGGTATTATTTACGAAATCACGCCCGGCTTTTCGAATGTTTTTTCTCGATCGCTTTATATATATATATACTCCAGCAAAAGCCCCGTCGACGGGCAAAGTTTTTTTTCAAGTTTTCTAATTCGGAAAACTTACGCTATACGCTATTATTCGAAACGAAGACTTTTTTAACTTTTACGAGTTCGCGTAATTGTTGTTGTTGTTGTCGTCGCCGTCGTCGTCTACCGTCAACGGAAGTCGGTATAAATATTCGAAACGTAATCGCTTTTTAATTCCTATTCCCTCGTAGTTAATCTCTCAACAACTGTAAAATCTTTTACATTTTTATACAGTACGTGTGTATTTGCAAAAAAAACGTTGTCGACGAGTTTGGATTTTAAACGTTCGGGTTTACGGATTTGTTTGACAAAAGAACGACAGTGAGTTGCTTGGATAATTTTGGGACGAGAGCCAGTACGAAAATTAATAAAAACAGATTTTGAATAAAAAAAAATTAATGGAACATATTTCTAAAGTGTCAATCGATCTATAGACATATTTCACGCGTTTTTTTTTTTTAAAAACTGTAATACATACATTGTTAACCATTTTTTTTTTTCAATTCTATTTTGAACACTGTTATTTTTAAACTGTATTTTTACAGGTTTTTTTTTTTTTAAACTATCCGACAATATAATACATTTTTATCAAAACTGTTTAAAAAAACCTTTACGTTCAATACCTGAAAGGTCTCTCCAATTGAACTTTGAGGAGTCTAAGTTTCGAAATCTCAAAATCGAAAAAGTTATAATCAAATAGTAGGTCAAATTGTATCAAAAACGTTAAAAATAACGGTAAACGTGTTTTTCGACATAATCCATTTAGTTTTTTTGGCCATTACTTCCAAAATAACGGACCGAACTAGCTGAAACTTTTAAATAACATTTAAACAAATAAATACAGACTTGGTCTAAGTTTCGAGCGATTTTGAAAATTTTTGAGCTAATTATAGAACTTTTCATTTTCTTTGCGGTTTTTTGGCGATATAAGATTAAATTTTCAAAAAAAAGTTTCGTTACTCTAACACGAGGTTAACAAAAAGTATATACAAATAAAAAAAATTTAGAGAATCTTTAGTCTCGATTTTTTTTTTTTCGTTCAAAGTTGGAAAGTGGTCAAAAATTGTGGTCATACCGTTGACTTATTTTTAGAAAAAAGTTTGCGTCTCCCAGAAATTTGTTCTTTAAGAAATGAACACGAACACGTGTTGTGTGAAAAAAAATGTTGTGTCTGATGAAAAAAATTCCAAAATAATGTGTTCAATTAAATTCCGAACGCGTACAAAAAAAAAAAGTGTTGAAAAACGTTGCGGTTTTAAAACAATGAAATTGTACGCGCACTGTCATGATACTAAAATCGTATCGACTCCACAGTTAATAACGGTCCAAACGGTTTGACATTTTCACACGTTATTTAAATTGACATTCTTTCGTACGCGAATTTTCGTAATTTTTCAAACCACACATTTTCTTGTCGAATTCGGTTTTTTCCGGAACGCATACAGCCACCAGAGCTCCGTATTTCCAAAGTCGCTTTTAGATATAAAACAGCGCGTTTAAACCGTCTAAACTATCGCTAAAACTATCGTCGCCTGAAGCAAGCGTCAAGTCGCCACCCCGTCAAAAACACTCGCGACCTAGAGTGATCGTGGTTTTGTTTTTTTATTTTTATTTCCCGCTCATACCCAAATAATAACGAAATTTTTCAAGCCCCGGTGTCTCAGACGGATTTTCCTCCGACTTTTCCCGCCGCCCCCGCAATCCACACCCGGCGGCGTTATCAATTATATAGGCTGCACGGCCGTCATTAGCCAACTTAGTTAGTAGACGTGTTCAGTATAATATTTCGTCCTCGATCATCCCCTGTAAGCTGGTCCTTTCCCGGGGATAACACGCCTCTAGTCCCGAACGATATCATCCCCCGAACCCCTCTCGACCCGTGAAGTGGGTGGGTACCCGTACAGAGTTCTTCAAGGGCTCGCGCGTTCGTTTTGATTTTACGGGCTCGCAGCGAAGAATGCGTGCATATTATCACGTTATCACGATGATTTTTTTCGTTTTCGATTTTTTCCGGTCAACAGTTATTCGCCAGCTAAAAAGTTTGGACGCCGACTCCTGCCGAACTCGTAGAACTTTTCAAATATTTGTTTTCGGCCTAAAAAACCGAAACGTTCTTACGCCGTTTTCGGGAAAACGCTTGAAATGTCGTCGTTTCTAATCGTTTACCGCGGGCGGTCTTGACCGTCAATAATACCGCAACTATCGCGCTGCAATGAAACATTCGAGCGGACCGGGGGGCGATTAGTTTGCGCTTTGCACACAAAAGTAAGGATGTAAGTCGGACGAAAAAAAACAACTTTACAATATTTTCTTTTAACGCGATCGTTTACCTACCATAATCGCTTTTAGACGTTTAATAATAACAGTTTGAACAACGACTTCCGAAACGTCGGCCCACCGAAAGAAATGACCGACTCCGAAGCGTAATTTCGCGACGCCGTACAACTTCTCGCCCGACCTGAAATTATTACATCCCAGCCGAGACCGTCCCGACAAATAACAAAATTATTGTTCTGTGGTGGGCCAGTCTGTGTTTCACAAACGTACTTTTCGCGATATCATGACGTAGGTACACGCTTTCTCAGATAAATCTCAAAAGGCTCTGATGCGGCGGAAACATTTTCAACGAATTGTTCGCGACGTACCGAACGCGCTGTCGGGACGAGAATAGTGTATAATACGTCCGCGAAGTAACGCGATTAAAACTGCCGGCGGCTTAATGTGACGCGATGAATAAATTAAAGTTCAGGTGTACATAAAAAGTTTTAACGCCGTCCGTCCGAAATCGCACGCCGTTAAAACAGCTCGAGTCTCGCGAGAAAACGAGAAACAAAACGAAAAAAAAATGGGCGTGTTCGTAGTGGAAAACGAGCACTAGAAACGACTCTTATACAGCAGGTTACTGTGGAGAAAAAGACGCGGCCTGTCGCAGTACAGTCGAGTGGCCTGTCAAAATATATTTTAGTTGGGCGCGGCGGATCCGTGTATTGTTTGTTGTTCCGAGGAAAAAATGAACGGTTAAAACACGACGTACGTACGAAAATCGTCTTATAGCTGACCTGACCGTAGATGGAAAACGATAGAAACAACTTGAAAAATCCAGCAAAGTTTCAAATAAGTACGCCCCGGGCCGATCGCGGCTATTATGGCGACAGTCGAGATCCGAAAAATGCTTATCGCAGAAATAAAAAAAAATACACCCGCGCAAAAACGATACAATCGCAGTATGGTCGAGACCCGTAAAAGACGCAATAAAAGACGACTTTGGAAAAAAAAAATAAATTTTGTTTTGTGAAAAACATTTTTCACCGTTGAAATTAGCCGTTTGCTTTTAGATCTAAAATAAAGAATGTCACCGGTGGAATACGGCCGTATTGTAGTGAATTGTTGTACTACACAATACGCAACGAGCGAATCTTAAAAGTATCGCCGCTTGTCAGCGTCCTCACTGAAATCGGTACCTAACACAATTATTGTTTTCAAATTATTGCTTTCCGTTGTGTTATGATTCGGTTTAACGGAACAGCATTGTACGTGCATTCACGAAGAAATCTGCCATTTTTTCGGTTATAATCATTAGAGAGACGAGTGTTTTAACAGACCGTTGTTTTACGTTTAAAATAATTATTTTCACACGTTTTACTAGTTGATCGTTTGAAACGCGTCCTGTTGAAATTGAATTACTTGAATACTAATAAACGTACAAAACGTCGATGCAACATGCGAGAGCGGTTGGCATAAGAAATTTATTTTCCTGAAGAAGAATGAAAATTAACCTTTTTTTTTCAACTCGGTTGAGTTAAACTGATTTTTTTTTTTTTTTTCATTTTAAATATTTACGCACTCTAAACAATATTATAACTTTCCCGTGTTAACAACCAATGACACTTTTGGTTATTTAACTCGTAAGAGTTTTTTTTTTTTTCATTAGGTTCCCAACCCTGCTGATTGGGTTAGTTCACGATGTATTAACTGCAAAATCCCAAACGTGTCAACAACGCTCCTCCGAGTCGTTCGGCCTTCGGAAATCACGTTTCGGAGCCGAACCAGAGCCGAATTTCGCGTCGATTTGTCAACGTTCGACGCACGCTCGTGCAGATAATAATAATAGTAATTTATACAGCGATATTATAATATTGCAATACATTTTATTATATAATACACTCTCGCGCGATCCTTGTAAAAAAAATGATAAACCGCTTTTGACGGTCCCCGACGACTGTTTTATGATGCGAACGTCGTATTAAAACGTCACGAGTGAGCTGCTACAGAACGTATATCGTGCAACGTGCGAGCGAAATATAATATATTTGAAACGAACGTTCAGTTAGATGTGATATCGTTTTTTTTTCTGTTTCGTTATTCTCATTCTGAACGTAAAAAAAAGTTTACCGATTGTAAAATGTTGTATGTTTATTTTTCAAACTTTTTCGGTTATCAGAATCGCTCCGACCTTAACGTGTGTACGACACGTCATAAGATAAACGGCCGTGTGATTTGGAATTTTGTTTTGTTTTTTTCTTCTTTAAAAGTTCAAAACGGAACGTTTCCAAATCGTTTGAAACTTTTGCGAATCGTCGGTAAAACGTGTAAAACCATCACGAAATATATTCGTTACCGATTTCGACGCTTCCCGAGCGATTTACAGAACTTTTATTAATTTCCAGTCAAGAATTTATTTAAATTATATTATACGGATGATTTTAAAAACACCGGTTAACGGAAATTCGGTTATTACTCCGTTATATTGTTTCAGCTCTTTTCGATGGTTTGATTGACAAATCGTTTTTTTTTTAACAAAAATGTTCACACTTCATTAAGTCTAAAATACTCTCGTATAGAACTCAAAACGTTTCTGTATTTTTGAAGTTTTGTGCAAGAGTCCAATTCGTTGACATGAAAAACGTTTACATTCATAATATAGTTATTGACGTCGTTTATCTGGTGGAGTGTTAACTATAAGCTACGTTTATCGTAGCGTTTAGATCACGTTAAAAAAGAAGTAAACATTTTGAGGGTCTTTGTCGTTCGTGGATTTTCTATAGAAAACTATTAGATAAAAAGTTTGTATTTTCCAATTTTTGTTCCGAGAACGGTTCTGAACATGTGATGATTATATTATCAAGAATGTCACGTATTAGAGCACTTAATCATTTATTTCACTTAATCAAAAACTAGTGAAATTAAAAAAAATATAAACAAACCGCGCGATCGGTTGATGCGATTGATGACTAAAAAAAAAATATATACGTATCGAGTGCTTTAAACACCTGTAACTTTTATGAACGAATCCTCTCGGTTCGCTAATTTTCGATTTACTCGTAATCACGAGGCGAAAATTAAATGGTTTGAAAAAAAAATCGGGTTGATTTAAAAACACCGACGGACACGACACACATCGATACCGAACAGCCGCAGGTCGCCAGGCGTAATCTTTAAACGTCTGTACCATCCTACTTCGGTAGGTTCAACCGACCTTTTTATTTTATTTTTAGTACCCATCGAATATTATGCGTATAAAAACGCACATTTTGAAGAAGAAGAAAAAAAGTCCGAAAATCTCTCGGGAGGATTGATAATGGCGAAAAAAGTACACCGCGGGTGTCGTCGTCGTCGTCGTCTGGGGCGATACCGCGGTGTTTTTATAGGGAAAACTGTACAACGTCGTACAACCGATTAATCTGCTGCCGCGCGGAGAGTGCAGATAGAGAGCGTACTTCTTCGAACATCCGCGGTTGATTTACCATTTATGATCGGCCGAGATAAAACTAAACGGGTTTTTATGCGTGCACTGTAATAATATTAAGAGTTTTTACGACTTTTCTCCTCCCCCCGTGTTGTTTCTCTATACGGTTAAACGGAGTTTTCCGAGCGTTTCACTCGTGGTACCAAACTAAAGTCGAAATTCGAGGGATGTGTCGTTGTTTCGTCGTTTCCGACCAGCGGCGTGGTGTTTGACGACACCATCCATCTGGCCGACGGCTCATGGTGAAATGTCAGGAACAAAAAAAAAAACTTGGAATGCGTTTTTTTTTAAATCGATGTTCCAATCAACGTAAACGTATCTGTGAAAATCTCTTATTAAACCCCCCGTCGTCTAATAACACAAAATCCTGCTTGGAATTTTTAATTTTGGACGGCCCGTAGTGAAAACACTTTCTGTACGCGCCTCGCCACTGTTTCCGACCGCGGTCGGTTCGTGTAAAATGCGATGTAGCGTTTCTACGGAAACGTACGTGAAGTTTGGCGAGGAGTTTCCCGCTTAACGGCTACTACTCATCTTTCGCCGACATTATATACTATCGGGTCGAAAAAAATTATTACTCACCCAAAAGTATGTGTTGAAAATGATTAGAAATTTAAAATAGACAGGTTTCAAACATTATTACTCGTATTTTTCACAATATGTTATTTTTTTTAAGTATATATACTGTCTTAATTGTGTTTTTTTTTTTCATCACGATCGAATTCAAATTTTCGCGACGGAAACAACGCTTGGAAACGGCGAACACGTCGTGGCACGGGCGCACGGCTTTCACGTGGCGGATATTGTGCGGTTATTCACTTAATTTGCATTCCGCGGAAGATCGGTCGTCGTGGAAATGAAACGATGGTGAAAAGGGCAGATTTCCCGAGGCGGAAAATCGCGGTGAACGATAGCTGGCGATTACCGCGCGGGAAACGACGTATTATTAGGCGGTCCATTTGTCCCGCGGAGGTCTCGCAGGAAACCGAAGGGCTATAAACCGCGCGCGTTTCGGTCACAAAACCGACTTTTTCGCATAACGTTTTATAATTATAAATTATGCGTACAATTCAAATATTATGGGCGTCGGTCCGGCTCGAAATTCAACCGACGACTTCAATGTTGTATCGACACGCCGAGGTCTATTGAAAATACGTAACGAAAAAATGAACTTCTCTATTCGACGAGAGATGGAGAATCAAAACTATCGGCGAGAATGGCGTTACAGGCGTTTGAAAAGTTCAAATTTTTTTCGTATTCGTTCATCCGCGCAGTATGACTGTACCTATTATGACGACGGTCCGACCTAAGGAATTACATTTTTGCGAGATTTAAAAAGTTTCAACTCGTTCGAATGATTGATGGTCTTGCGATTCAAATGGATGGATCGTCGTCGTCCAAATCACATGAATATTATGATAAACGAGGATTTCGTTAATCTTTTTTTTTTCTCAATGTACTCGCACAACAACATCTATAGTGCATCCTAAATTTGTAAACTTGATCAGAGAACATAAAAGCGTTGTGCCGGATAATTTAGAAAAATTGAGTTGGGAATAATTTAAAGTGGGTTTTAGAAATAAACCGATACTATATTGGAAATTCACCGCGCAGTAAAAAATGTATGACCAAACTCAAAAGTTTATATAAAGATTTTTTTTTAACTACTATATCATCGACAAACGTAAATTCGTTTGGTAGTTATACTTGATTAGAAACATTGATTTTTAATCGTTTTCTGTTCATTTTAGGTGGGTTAATTTTTTTTTTTTTTCATTCGGAGATCGGATTTTGAGATCGTTTAATAATTGTTTGTTTTTTTCTTTCAAAATCCAATAACTGTTGACTGCGCGTCCGTTGACAAACTCATCATGCGTTTCTATGACGTTTTAGTATATCAATATAATAATTTTATATGATTCGTTCTTCCTACGTAATCTAGTCAATTACACCACGTCAGTGACTCAAATCTAGAAAAACGAATCGAAAATTATGTTATTTCAGAGAATTATGAAAAATAAAAACCCCGTTATGAATCTCTATATTAAAGTAATTTTATTGAAACATTAATAATCGTTGGTTCTGGAAAAAAACACGAATATCTCGAAGTTACATTATACGTTCGTTACCGTTTGCGCGTTTGAATAATAATAATAAGATGAATCGAGTTAAAATCAGAGTAATAAAGTGATCTGATGTACAAATATTTATCGATGTTTTCGTTGTTTAAGTTTGCTGCCACGACTCAGAGTCAATATTACGACGGACGACACGACCCCCAGTTAACAGTAGTGTTTAAAACTAAACTGCTTTCGACTCCACCATTGGTTCAAATGTTCAAACCATAACACGTACTTTGAGATTTTTAATTCAAATAGTGTTCTTTTCAACGTATTTAACGATTTTTTATAGTTTTTCTCTACAGTTACAAAATTGTAACCATAAAGTTTTTGATGTGAATTTTTATCTTAAAAATATACTGCACCAACTGGATGTAAGTAAAGATTTATATTATCTTTAAATAAATATCAACGCAAAGAGATTTTCAAAAAAATTTACCCGTTCGACTCAAGTTGAATAATTTACCAAACGAAATTGGCGAATTTAACCGGCGTTTGCGTCTCTATATGAATATTTACTCGTATATATTAAGATGTAATATAAATATGTAAGAGACGATTGTAATTAAGGGAGGATTATGTTTTTGCTTTTTTTAATACACAAAACAGTTTTTTTTCTTCTGATATTCGACATCCGCGTATTCAAACCGGACTTTTTTAGACAAAACAAATGTACGTTCATTAACATTTTTATTGCAAATCGTTTTAGACGTACGACCCGCAACTTTTTTCAAATTCGTATTATAATTACGACCCGAGTACGACGCATTTTCCGAGTAAATCTAGTTTATCGGCGGGTGACGCGATGGATTTTCATTTTTTTTTCCATACAACGGATTTAATCGCCGCGTTTTCATTTAATACAATCGTACCAATTAGAACATTATAGACGATTGCGTTTCTGGACGGACGATTCATTATAATATTGAATACGTCGCAATAAATAATAAAAGTATTATTTTCGGTAGAGCGGCTGTCGTTACAATGCCACTTTGTAGTATTCCCCAAACGCGCTTTTCCCATACACCTATACACGTCGCGTTACTATTACAATAATGATTTTATGAAAATGACAACTGTTAGCCGCTGTACAAAACAACCGTCAATTCATAAAACCTGTGGTGAAATCCAAATTGGTGGCCGTTATGTAGTTGAAAAGTTAATTCTTTTTTAACATTATAACTCAACTAGTTAAATGTTTGTAATTTATTAACTTTTTCAGATGAAAATGTTATCGCACTGGTTCAACTTTTTACAGTAAAAATACTTAATTATTATTGTTGCAAAGTTAACTATGTTCATTTTTTTTTTTTTTCGTTATCAAACGGAACCAACAACCGAAACTACTAATTCGATGACTTTTTTTTATTTTCATCATTTATTTTCTTAACAATTTAGGCGAGTTGAAAATACTAGAGATGTACTACAGGTTTTATGGCTTATGAGCAATTTCGCAAAAAATAAATGATTAACTTTTTTTAATTTAGTTAAATTCACTTTCCATCATAACTTATCTGGTTAATTTTTTTCGTTGTTTAAACTTTTAACTGAAGGCGATTTAATTGAACTAACTTAACTTAGTTATTTTCAACGACTCGCCCAAAATTTGTGACATCAGCGAAACAACGCGTAAGTATGTTTTTTAATCGACTTCAATCAAAATGTTTTACCGATTTTGATCAATTATGTCGCGTCGCCCATGACCATGGTCAAAAACAAAAAAATAAAATAGCAGTTTCGCGTCGTCGTCCGGAAACTGTTTTTAGAATATCACAATTGAATTTCGAGAATGAAAGTCGCATCGTTAAGCACTATTAAGGCAACGTCAAATTTGTGGGTTGGTCGTGTTTTTTTTTATGTGTACTATTTACCATATAAATGTACGATTTTAGTACATCAAAAGGTAGCTCTCAGATCGTATAATAACTGAGTTTTGTCGAAGAGTTTTCAAAATCGGTTCTAATTCAACTCTGTGTACAGAAAATAAAATTTAAGCTCACGTTTGAAAACTGTTTAAATTTTATTTTCTGTACGTAAATAAAGTTAGAACCAATTATTATTTGAAAAGAAAAAAAAATTTCTTCGACAAAGCACCGACTATATATTCTCGACAATCTTTTGATACTTAAGCCGTAATATTTCTAGGACAAATATGAAAAGCGTAAGTTGTATGGACAAAATGTTGTTTTACCCGATGAAAACACACGTTCGACGGCTTTTTGTAATATAGCGATGATTTCCGCCTCCTCCGGTTTTCCGGTACAGCTCTCCTGAAAATATCCGAAATTAATAACTATACTTCGATAAAAGCTTAACAAAACCGTATCATGTATATAATAATCGTGAAGTTAAATCACCGTAAAAAACAATTTAGTTTTGGACGAAAATTGAGATTTTTTTTTTTTTTTTTTGAAAAATCGTACAACGATATTATTATATAATTACAAAATAAACGTATTTTTTCCGCCGACTCCCGTTGTGGATTACGCGGTGTATTATACACAACTTACTATAATATACTATACTCCCGTCAGGCGAAATAATATACTTTTGGTCGCACAACGTTATAATGTTCGGATGATGGAAACCGGGGACTCGATAATGTCCAAAAGTTAATTTTATCGTATTAAAATTTAAAAATAGTGTTTGTATAAACAGTTTGTCGCCGAGTTTAACGAATAGAGAATAGTGTCGACGGTCGTAGCTATGATAAAAAAAACGTGCAGAATCGATCGGTTTAATACAAGTCAGTAGTTGTGAGGCGACTATCAAAACGGTCAAATTCGAAGCAGTTTAGAATCGTATTATATATATATGATATACACGTGTATAGGGAAAACTGTTCTACGTTAGTTTTTCGTTTTGTTAAAAATACACCGATACACCTTTAGTGTTGTTAAATTAAGTTCGATCCGCGTTGAACACACAGTATCTTTGTTCGCGAGAATTATTTTTAAAAACCGTTTACTGATTTTATGAGCAGGTTTGCAAATTCTCACTTTGTTCAATTTTTTTTTTTTTTTACCGTAAACGTACAATTCAAATATGCCTCTCAATACCAAGACTATATAACATGCAGTATATAAATATTTTGAAAATATTGTAGTGACGCAGTGAAATAAAGTGACAAACTGATATTGCTTACGACGATATACGACTTTAACGCTAAATCGATTAATCCTGTGAATGTCTGCATAAAAACGTGGTGTTGGTTACATTTTCAGTATGGATACCGTGTAAAGAACAAACACGGCTCATAGTGCGTATTATACAGTCGAAATTCTTAACTTTATGGTTTATTTACATACCATTAAAATGTCGTAAAAAAAAAGTAAATAAATAAATAAACGACAAAAAATATAAATTTCAACAAATTCCCCGAGGTATTAAAAAAGTGTCAGACAATTGAGTTATCGTGAAGAAAAAAAAGTTACATAATAAATCTACGAGAAGCGTGAACGGGCCTTTTTATACTATATTATTACACATTGTGTTTTATTTGTTTTTTTTTTTTTGCTTTTTTATTACAAATTTAACTTTAATATTTTTATTTTTTTTTTTTCTCTCCATAAATCACAATAACGGTAATAAACTGCTAATTTACTTTGTCAGTCGTCCGCAAAGTTTTGTTTTGTTTACGATGCGAAGAAATTAAAACTGAATAAAGTTAGTTCAAGGTTTAAACTTTTTTTTTTTTTTCGAAACTTATAATAAAGCTAAGGGATAGGATTATCGTCGTTTGTAACTAGACGAGAGACGGTTAAGCCGTACACGACACTGTATAAACATTTTACCGTTGCCAATAAAAATCGCTCATAAAACAGATTTATCATCGATATTTTTACGACCCAATCATTGTTTCCGTGAAATATTACCACCTTCTCGGTTTTCGAAATCTCTGCGCGTTCGCAACCATATTTTTATTTCGGCAGTATCTTTTATTACACTGCGGGCACGGCGATCTCGCGGGTCGTTATAAACTGCAAAATGAATGTCGCGCTGCAGTAACTCTACTTACGCGTACTTATGAGTTTTAGATAATAATGGAAGTTTTGTAAAACGACGTATTTTGTTTTTACCGTTCGGAGACCGATTCGGACGATATCGGTTCGTATTGCTTGCTTCGGCGCTGCACGATTAATCCGGGGAATGGACGGTCGAATGCGTTTTAAAATATTTCCGAACCGTTTGAACGTCGAAACAACTGTCGAACTTTGATAAGCGTTTTCAAAATTATCGTTTCCTTATCGCGACGTTTACGGTATTAATGTTTCTCACAGTCTCGCGAGTTTGAAATTTAACGTAAAAAAAAAAAAAATGTACTAAACCGCATGCGCATGGATGCACTCGGAGGAAAAAACCGAGCCTAAATGCTTTAAAAGCGTGCGCTTAAAATTGGTTTTTATGTATAGTATACAAAAAACAGAAAACCACTTTTGAAACCAATCGCGTATGATTACGATAAAAATATGTAAATCCCGAAAAGTAACGGCACACGAATTCGTAAAAGTTTAATGTAGTTATTGTGAAACGTTTTTCGCCGAATCGACGGAGTCTGTTGTTCCGTTTGTACTGAAAATACGCTCTTACGTCGAAAAACGTGAACCCCTTTTGAAATATAAAATATTTTATAAATAGTGTACACACTATAAATGTCGTCGCGAGTGTTTATAATTAGTTTAGTAATATTCGTTGTTTTAATTTTGAATTTGAACGAGTACACATATTTGTTTGTACGTATTTTGGCGACGATTACTCTGATTACTCGCGTTCGAGGTTATAATTTAATGCCAAAGTTAAGTGAAACTCGGTAAGGAATGTTTGCGAAATTCGCGACCGTCTCGACTTGAACCCGATACACACATCCCCACGAGGCGCAGATGTATCGTCAGCGTGTGAACATTAAAATATCGAGAAAAAAAGATTTAACGCGCGTTTTTGGACAACGGAACTTTGTAAATAATAAATAAACTGAAATCGGCGATTCGCCGCTCGGATGTCAAAATTGTAAATTCACGCGAACCTTTTCGCCATTTACGTGCCGCGAATAAAATTCCCGCAAACAGTTTGTCAGAACGTATCTCGAATGTACTCGATAGTAATATTTTCTTTGAAACTCCGTCGAACGGACTTGACGCGTAACGTTGGTACACAAACATATATATGTATAGATACAAATCGAAAAAACATAATATATATATATATATTTTTATGTTTCCGATTGTATGTTTAATTATTTTTTTTTATTTATCCCACACAAATACGCCGGCGCACGATGATATTGTTGTTCATCTCTCGTGTGATTTATTTACCGAAATTTTCGCAAACATTCGGCTGTTTTCGACATCGTCGCCACGCGTATAACATATTATAATAATACTATATGGTACAAACAACACGATATTTACTCGCTTGGTCCATTCTGTCGGATTATTAATAAATTTATTATTAAACACGTCCCCATTAGAGACGGTAGTAACTCGGACACGGTGTTGAATATACGAACGCGGTGTACGGGAAAGTGCATTACGGTCTCTCGTGTACACGCACAATTACACGCCGATTTGAGTGATTACTACTCGTATGCTGCGAGTATACTATGACGCGCTGTGATGCCGCGAGATTCTGCAAATTCGAACCGTTTCGTGTCGATCGTCGTCGACGTTTTTCCGTTTCAACGAATTATTGTCACATGAAATTCATCGTCGAGTTTAAAAAAAAAAAAAGAAAAATTGCCAAACGCGAACGAATTCTTCGTCGCCAGTTAACGCGCGAATATACGTAATATTACTCGAGATAACTGCGAGTTCGTTTGTATCTTTCATAACTGTTTTATAAGCTCGTGTAATTTTTATTTTTGAATTCAAAAACAACTTTGACGTTTTCCGATTGACCGCCGTAATAACGTTTTTTTTTATTGTAAAAATTTGAGGTTCCGCGGAAAATGTTTTCTATACATAGGGGAGGAAGGCCTTTTCGACTGAAGTGAGCGACGCGTTACGTGCAAATATATGGTGTACACTTACAGCTCGAAGAAAACAACACGGGAATTAAAAAAAAAAGTATCGAGGTGCTCGCATTCTACCTATTTGGGCGATGTTCAAAAAAAAAAACAGCAGCGGTGTTTTCAGAAACTCGTATCGGGTCTAATAAAATACATGGTTAAACTTTAGCTCATACGAACACTTTGTATTCAAATTAAATTATACGTTTACGTAAAGTCAAACTAAATTATAAGAAACTAACTAACTTTCAAAACGAAATGATCGCCGCCACGGCGTAACGTAATCGACGGGCCGATTCGTTTCGTCGGTCGTAAACTATTGCTCTCACGCCTGTTGTAAATGCCGTGCTTATTTTTTACCGGTATTTTGGAAGTTTTTATGTTTTGTCTTTGTGTACGACTGCCACAAGCGAAAGACAGTACATAATTACGTATAATTGGATATCGAGGGCACCACGCCGCAGTACGAAACACGATCGGCACGCTAAAAAACAAAAAAAATATATACATATGATGTACACATCGAAGAACGCTGTAACGTAGGTACGTGTGAATATTTTATTTCAAACGAACGCCACATGAATGAAAAAAAAAGTAAAATGCTGGTCAGTCGACTGCAGGAATTCCCATAGAACAGCAGTGCCAACGCGTATGGTTACGAAAGAATTTCGGGTGTCGAACGAGACTGAGAGCAAATTGATGAAACGCTGTCCGATGAGCGGAATGATGTTCAAAACCAGGCGCGAGTAAGAACGAAAGTAATAATTTTCTCGAAACCGACTGTGGTGTACTGTGAACAACGCTATAAATAGCGATCGATTTCAACGTTACTCGCGGACCGTTCTATAGGAGGTATTACCCGTATTTGTATGGTTTATCGAGCGGACGGATATTTACGTTACGTTCAAACATAAAATCTTCGCCTAGGAGTGAATAAAAGAGAAATTCGAGACCGTTCGATTGAAATCAAATTTTTCACGGGACGATATCGGCGCAGAAGACCCGTCGTCGCGCGACGAAGGTTGTTGTCTCGAGGAATTCGCGTCACACCCGGCCGGTACGCACGAGGTGTACGTTATTCGCCACGTTTGCGAACGCGGCCGGGTGTGATCAATTCGCGCGTCCGTACGTGTCGGCGGAGGAAACGAATAATAATAATATTTTTTTTTTTTTTTTTTTTTTTTATTGTTACAGCATCAACAACAAGGTTATTAGCTTACAAATTAAATATTAATAACTAAGTGTATCTTAAATTAGATTGTACATTTGTATTTTTTTTAAAAATGATATAATTTTTTGTATGTTAGCGTTGGGTCCTATTGCTTCATATAGACTGTCTGGAATTTCGAATTCTTTTCTGGCCTCCATGAATATTTGGCAGTGGATGATGATATGTTTTACTGTAATGGGAGTATTGCAAGATTGGCATATCGGTGGTTCGTGGTCTTTTCCATTAGGAATCCATGAGTAACTCTCGTGTGGCCAATTCTAAGTCGGTTCATGATAACGTCTTCCTTTCGATTTTTATAGTTGCATTTTGGCCAAGGTTCGATCGAGTGTTTGATTTCTCTTAGTTTGTTTTCGGTAACTTGACGCCATTCTGAGTCCCATAATTGTGTGCAATATTTGTCAACGTTCCTGATAATGTCCATTGGAAACATAAGAGAAAGTGTTACAGAGTTGGGGTTACTTATAGCGTTTCGGGCTGCTTTATCTGCTTCTTCATTTATTTATTTATCTTCAATAATAATATTATTTAACTCGGCTAAACTGTTTCTCACCCCCCGAACGGCGCGTGTTGTTGGGTGGGTGGGTACTGCTGCTGCTGCGTCTGTTCAGAGGGACTGCCGAG
>CM029365.1:15889427-15902742 GCA_017140985.1 Hormaphis cornu | reverse complement strand
CTTTTTAGGAAAATATTTATAAAAAAAAACTGTCGACGCAAAATGTTATTTCGATTTTTGTCGGATTTATTTACACCTACTAGAGGACACTACTAGAGAATTAACTGACCTCGCTCAGAACGGTTTTATCGAAGGCCGCGCGATTACTATCGTCGCTGCTGTCGTCGAATATATTTCAAAATAACACTTTTGAACTACAAAAGGTTTCTACCAAACCCCGCCGACTCGCGCGACTCACGGCGATCTCGGTTTTTGACGTACATTTTTTTTATTGGCAGTTTTGCAGTGTTCTCATTATTACTTAAATGATTACGAAATAATATTTTGATTATTTATTTATTATACACGCGCGTGTGTGTATTGATTTATGGTTATTACATTCGGTGGCCCGACGCAAACGTACGTACTGTGTAATATAATTCCGTGTGACACAGTCACGGCGGCGGCGGCGGTGTTGTTATATACGTCGTTCGCTATAAATTTTCCGGGGCGACAATACCGAAATGACGGTTTTGCGACCGCGCGAACACGTCCGAGCCGAAAACTCGATCAGTTCGTGGATTTCCAACGATTTTGTTTGCTTTTTCTCCTTCCTCCCGTTTCTCGCGTTCCGGGCTCGATTGATTTTACTAAACGGAACGAAAATGTCGTCACATACGCTCTATAACTTTGTTCGAAAATTATCGAACACAGGCTCAAGGCGTTTGTAATCAAACACCGTTTCAATCGCGTACAGGACACGCGCAAAATACAATATAACAGAGTGTTATGGCGTAATAATAACGTTGTGTATGTTGCGATGTTACGAACTGTTCGAACCTAAACACGGAGGAACCAAGGAAATCTGCGCGAAAAACGATAAAAAGAAACGGAAATAAAGTGGAATCCTTTGGTTAGACATAAAGTTATTATGTTTGTAAGACGTGCCTAAATTATAGACATTGTTCGGTTGGTCGTAGTTGGTTATTTATTTTTAAACGTCTGCAAAAGTCTACAAATTTCTCAAAGCTTTGCCAACTAAAAATGGTTTGGCTCCAGTGCATACGCGTTCCGCCATTTTTTGTACGGCGTGCGATGTCTTTCAGAGTAATAATAGCTTTAACTTTTTTGTGCGGTTCTGTCGGAACTCAAAAAAAATGTATTCGAAAACGGTGTTTTCGTCGATTCGGCGGTATTCACGTATCGGCGGAACGTTTCTTCCGTAAAAACCAACGATCCGTTATTAATGATTCTGCTATTTTTATTACTTTTGCGCGCGACAAAAGTGATTTTATTCTAGTTCGAGTGAAACGACAAAGTAGACACAGTTGTTACGTACTACTTCAACCAGGGCTGTGCACCTATATCCAGCCTCTTGGGCTGCCGAAAATCTTTTTGCGGTATCTTCCGGTTCGTACAGTTTGCAGTTGGTTGGTATCGGAGCGGTATCGTTCCGTCCGATAAAGTGTTGAACAAAAAGTTAGCGTCGTCAGATTAATAAGCGCCACGCGCAGAATTCTGAAAAATAAAGATTACGCGAACTAAAAAACGATACGGTAAAACGATAATTCCGGTGATCCGACCGGGCGGCAAACGATGTGTTCTCTCGCGCGACTCGGTTTTGATGACCGTAAGTTGTTGTACGCTCTCAAAAAGAACGGGTCGGTGGGGAGACGCGTGGAAAAGTGTGTTCATAACGTTTAAACGTGCCGAGATCGGGTTACGGTGGTGGTGGATTATCTCCGTTTAAAAACGTGTCATCACAACCTATGGCGAGAGGTGAGTCGGTTCGTGATCGACTCAACTGCGCAGCTCGTCCGCCGCCGCTGTCGTCCGAAGCGGTGGTAAAAAAAAAAAAAAACTCGATCTCAAACGTCGTGTCTGCGGGTTTTCGGGAACCGCCGGAGCGTCGTTTGTTCGCGTCCTGCGGTAAGAATTCGAATTCTTTTCGTCCGCCAGTGGTCGATGCACAAAAAAATATGTTATTTATACACGATTGTAACAAAGCTAAACGCGTGTACGCGCTATATAACGCGTTGTTAAATTGAATAGAACTAAGTGTGTGTGTGTGTGAGCTGTTGCGTAGCAGTGTTGTTGTTGTTATGGCCTGGCCCGGTTTAATTGTCCGTCCGGGAATTTAATGAAAACGGCCTCGATGTGCGCCCGCGGGGGGGGGGAACGGGGGACGACGAGGAGGAGGAGGTGGTGATAAAATATTGCCCTTTTGTTGTTGTTGTTCTCGATCGTCGCGTCCGTTCGCGTTACGCGGGGACGGGGTGTCATGCCGAACCGAAAAACCGCTCGAGGAAGCCGACGCGGGGTTCTCGCCGCGAAAAGTTCCGCCAGTTCCAGGGTCCGGGAGGGTTTTGACGGGTGCCCTGCAGTCGACTGGCGGTTTTTACTTTTGTACCGCGAATTCGAAACTCGCGTATTGACTGCTGCGGATTGAAAACTGAGTCGTCTGTTTGCGAGTTACTACGACGCGGGCGTCGAAGAAGAAGAAGAAGAACTCCAACGGAAACGAAATATTAACAACAGCGGGGTATCACAAAGAAACGTTTCGGAATAACAACGACGGCCGATGATGATATGAGCTTAAAAAATAAAAGCCGGCTTTTAGGATCATTCGTACACGGTCCCTTTGGAAAGTAACGCGCCCGGGTATTCGCAGGTTAGGTCGCCCTGCAGTCACTGTAGGATCACGATCGCCACCGTGGGGGACGCATAAAATATTTCCACCACCGGGCCGCTACATTCGTGTCGCTTAGTTGTGTTTTTAGTACCTAGCCGAAGAACGCGCCGTGTTTAGCGTGAAAAATCGTCGCTTCTGCAATAACGGAACAATCGGTCGTGACCGCAACACGATCAGTGTTCCAGTGTTCTCTCAACGTCACGCGGCACTAACTAAAACGTTTTTTTTTCTCGAGATTTTTATGAAAAACCGCATTTGGATCGGAATGATAGAAACGCCGAAAAAAGACACTATGGTCCTAAATTTTATACCGCGATTCTCTCCGTTTATAAAACAAAATACTAATCGTTTTGAATGCACACTACAACACTTAACGTGTAATGACCCTCAAAGATTCACGCGTCGTTTTTTCTCCTGAATTTTTATGAAATACGTCCACCTTGTGGTGCCGCAGGTTGTTAAGCTTGTATGGTAAGCTTTGATTTTTTCAACGAAAAAATTCTACTTCACCAAAAATTACATGCGCGAAAATCTGGTATAGCATATAGGGGCATATGGTGGTATGTGTCGATTACGGAACGGCCTATACACAATACGGTCGAAAAGTTTTTGAAAAAAATGTGTTTGAAACCCCTTCGTTATATTTCCCGTCCAAACAGCAGACGCTTTCAATGTTGTTTTACTCTACTCGAAAGGTTTAATCGAATCAACCGAATCGATCGAACGTTCGAAATAGCTACCGGCTCGTATCTATTGTTAGATTTTCAGCCAAAAGTCTGGCGCGCGGGCGATTTAATACCGTGTGTCCGAAGTAAAACGCGAAATGTATAAATCGTTTTCGTGACGTTCGCGATGATTTATGATTAGATTGGTAATCCATCGCGTACGCGTGACACGATATTTTTTATTGTATGATTTCGGAAACACAATAGGATTTCAATATTTATTACTTTAGTCGCTCGGGTTTTATGTCAAACGATATGAAAACTGTTAAAACTACATTCACGTTGTACGACGCGCGGTTATCAAAAAAAAATCAAAACGTTTCACGGTTAACCGTTATTTATGATAAACGCGAAATTAATAAATATACCTCGTATAGGTTTCCTCAACGTGTAAACACATACGCGTTTTCATCTGTCGATAGAGTTTTATTTTTAACTTTCTGTAAAAAAAAGTACTCGAATGTGTAAGTACAAAAATCGTAAAAATCATCGTACCTATCGATATAATACGTACGTTACGCGGGTGCGTTAAAAATTCTCATTAAAGAATTTTTAAATTTATGACCGGTCACAATAAAGCGAAAAAAAACTCTCTTTTACTTCGGGGGTAATGGGGGGGGAAAAAAAACATAATAATTTAAATTAAATGACGTTCGAAACGAGACTATACGCGACAGAATTATGTGTTTACTCGGAACTTCGCTTTGACGTTCGCATTTAGGATAAGTTAGTGAGAAGAAAAAAACAAAGACGATGCAGAGTAGTAATACGACCGTTCTCGGAAACGTCTTGCGGGGACAACGGAGAGGAATAAAATACCGTTTTACAACCGCGCCGTCGTCTCGCGGGTCAATCGCGAAACGTAATTTAATTACGAAAATTCCAGTGCCGGGCGTTTAAAAAACCGATAAAATACTCTTCGAGCGCGAACCAGGGCCAGACCGTGAAATTCTAAGGGGGGTTTCAAAATGACATTTTCTAGTAGTTTTTGACAAAACCATACTGCAGAATGCGGACGACATCGAACCGCCTCCCGCCTGACCTAACCGATCAAAACGTAACGCGCTTTGTCGTTTACTTTCTTTTTTTTTTTCCAAATGTTCAATACGTTGTATACTACAAAATGTCGACGTGATTCGTTGGAAATCATATCGATTGGATGACCGATTAAAAAACTTGCGTCCCTCGACACCGTTGTCGCCTGAAATCGGTATAGAGATAATCGCGCGCAAACCAACTGTCTGTGACACGATATTATTATGTTGTATTGGTTCGTGAGAAGAATTTTCCGAGAAACACGTAGTGGCGCCATTTGTTGGTATAGGGGTGCGCGATGCCTTTTGGGGGCACATCGTTTTTTTTCGTACTTGGCCCGACTACTAGGAAATAAAATTAAATCGTTCGTTAATTGGGTTGAACGAGGAAAAAAAATCGAAGAATACGATGATTTCTTTTTAAACGCAAAGATATATTAATAATCTATTGATCCGGAAGAGTTGAACGCCGCGACCGAGCGAACTTACGATTTCTTTTTAAAATTAATTTTTTTTATTATTTACCATTGGCAAATAATCGCACGAGTATAATCATGTAAATAATTTTAAAATAACGATCGTAATTTTTTTTTTTCTCTCACAACGTTGTTACGCGTGACGTTCGAATCGAGAAAATAACGTATAATTTTTCTCGAAATCCCCGCGGACGACGAGACGAAGTTATGTGTGTACATACGCGCTTCTTAGTAATATATTTTGTTTGGAAACGAGTTCGACGAAAGTTCGTTCTTCCGTTTTTCGTCATCCGGCCGACGCTCGACTACGACGAGTCCGTACAATACAATATATATTCATATTATAAAAGCGCAAACACGACGTCGTTATGATAATATTTATCGCGTGTATAATAAATAATATTGTGTTACTCATGTTGTTGTGTTCCCGTCACTCCGACGATTCGCGTTCGATAATGCGTTTTCGATGAGTGAAAAACTTTTTTGTGAAACAAAACGCGGTCGCGGGATTTCGTCACGTCGTCACGAAAATTCACGAAAATTCAGAGCGAAAAGAAGTGTCGCCGACCAGTAGGTAAGTAGGTAGGCAGGTGTCGATAAAAATACAAAACGAACCTCAAAACTATTTTTTAACTTTGTCGACTTTTGCCGTCACCGACGCGCCTTCCATGTCGCGGTATAAGTAAATTATTGATATTGGTCTTTTACCACCGCGATATTTCTCGAAGAAACACGACTCTCGGTCGAAATATTCCGCGATTGAACACAACGAAAAAATGGTTTTTTTTTTTTTATTTTTACGAGCCCGTTTACCGTATATATAACATTAAAAAATACTGCACACGTCGATGATTTACGGGAGTTTTTTTTTTTTTTTAGAATATTTTCTATATCACACCGAACGGTGAGGGTGAGTCTTTGTCAAACGCCATTATTCGAATCAGCGTCGTTTGTGTCTCGACTGTGGTGTTACGTTATCGTACAAAAGATATGCATTTTTCACAGTAGACATTGCATGTGTTTTCTCTTTCTCGTCATAATGACGTAGAAAACAAACGACAAATGTTGTTAAAAAACGACGCGCTCGCCAATACCACAATAACGGCCGCGTTAATTTTTTTTTTATTTTTGGTATTTTAAAAAATGTTTAAAGCTCTTTTACGCGAAATCGTCGTCGTTCATTCTCACATTTTTGTATTCCGCGTATTGTTGTTATCACCGTGTAGCGAGTGTGGCGGTTATTTATGTATTTGACTTACCAAAAAAAAAAAATGTGTCACCCGACTATAATAATAAACCTTTTTAGACTGCCATTTGGTCCTTGCAAAACTTTTCATTTTTTTTTTTTTGTTCCGTGTGTGACCTCTTAACATTTTGGCGGTTTACGATATAATACACGCCGCTTTTCTCCTTTTGTTTGTTCCGTTCGTATTGTGCAGCGTGTTATTTTATTTTTATACGCTTATATAATATATTACGCGAACAAACACTCGGCGGCGTTCTCGCGTTTTTTTTTATTCCCAAACCCCCGAAATCTCGGTAGATTTTTTCGTACAATATTATTATTATTATTTTAATTATATACGAAACGTTATTATTGTTCGATTACGTTTTTTTTTTTTCGTTCTACGTACGCACTGCCGTTTCCGCTCTTGTGAATTCTCTCATTTCGAACGGATCCAGTTTGGGAACAAACGACTTTTCGTCCGCCAAGACGTTTTCGAGGCAGACACGAAACTCGCGGTTTTTCAACCGTCGAATATATTTTTCTACCATGAATTCGGTGTGTGTGTGTGTACCGTTAAAACAATCGAAAATCATTCAAACCTTCTGTACGATTCGATTCGAACGTTACGTTGTCGCGCGTAAATGTGTAGTCTGAAACTTTAAAAAATTTTTGGAAAACAATCATCGTGTAAGTGGAAGAACAATGTTTCTCCTTTGAAACGTCGCGATCTTTTCACGACTGTTTCGTATTTATATATAGACACCCAGAATACGATTCGTATAAAAAAATGGTATTTCTCATAATATTTGTTTCTGTATGATTGAAATAAACAAAATCAATTCGGACCATCCGTCGTGGAGTGTGGTGCAGTGATTTATTTTTGTCGGCTCCCGTCGAGTTTCAAACTAAAACCGTTTATAAGTACCTAAACCAAAAAACTACCACGACCTAGTAGTAGTTTTTGCTCGACCGGTAAAGTTTTTGACAAAAGTGCACATTAGTGCACGGCTTCGCGGTGAAGCGTGTCATGCGAGTCCATTGTTTTCGAGAGCAGCGTAATTGCTTTTAAAATGCACGTATATGCACTAACTAACTTATAATAATAGTGTGTTGTGTGTGTCTCCGGATGATTGTGACGGTAATGTTTTCAGCTCAACAAATATGTATATGAATATTGTTATTCGATTTCGGTAAAAATTTCCGATATCCGAATTTATAAATAGTTTATTATTTCGCGTTTGCATTATAATTTGCAACGTGATTCACAATCGGTGAACGCTTTTCAAACAACGTAACATTTCGGATAAATCACCACCTATGTTTTGTTGAGGTATCACGCGTTAAAATCGGAGCGCATTCTTTCTACTAGAAAATGTGATCACAAAAAAACGAAATCGACGTGTGAAAAAACGTTTCCCGTAGATAACTATATTTGTCCCGGCCCTTAAGAAATACGAAAATTTCAAAGTTCCGTTACTCCCTCGAAAACGATCGAAATCGATTTCAGTCGTGAAACTCTTTTTAATGACGTATTGCGTAAATTTTAAGTCGAACGGAGCAGTCTCGAAGATCTGGACGTTTTTGTTTTTTTCCTCACGGAAATAATCAAAGTTTCGAAAAACGCTTCAAGTAGAGAGCACCGTCTCGGATCTATCTTTTAAGGTACCGCGCGCATTTTTTTGTCTACTAGAAAACGTGTCCGCAGAAAAAATAGTAAAACATAATTTTAAAAACGTTCTTCGCTATAACGTTCAGAATCGTTTTCGGGTTTGCATTTCCCGCCCTCGAAAAACAAAGGTGTATTACAGTGCTCGAATCGCGGGGAAACGGAGCTCCTCTTAATTTTTTTTTTTTTGTATTTTGACAGCACCCCTTCAAATTCAATTGTCATTAGAACGTGTTATTTCGGTAATATCGTGATTATTTCGCGTCGAATAATAGAAAGGATCGTTTTTTGATACGAGTAAAAACAAAACTGGAAAAAGTTTTGCGAAAATCTGTTTGTGCAGCCGTTCGGCGGATTCTCTGTCGCTCGTCAATTTGACACCACCCCCGAAATTGGCGGCGTAATTTTTAGAACACGTCGAATATTTCTACACATATCAATACGTTCGCGTTATTTTATCGTTATTATAATTTATTACAACGTATAAACGTTGTGTACAACTCGTGTTATATAAACCATATTGAATTTGTCCGTAAAATCGTAATCGTAATTGATGTGCCATCAATTTTATCCTGTAGATGAAGATGAATTGTCGGGGGGGGTTAAGTCGAGCTCAACCGTTGCGAAAGACGCTGATTCCTTTAGAGTCTCGGGGTCCAACCGATATCATATCGTTATATATAATTTCCGATTCGAGCACTGGGGGTTGTATTTTACTTTTTTACTCTGACGTCTTCGTGTTTTTCCGCGGCCGCGTCTGGCGTTCGTCACCGCACGTGCACTCGCGCGCGGTTTCCGACGGTGATAGTTACGTTGTCTGTCTTTGGCGTTTTGACACCCCTCACCCCTAACCACCCCTCGTAGCCCTTTGCAAGCGAAAACGCGCTGCATCCGGCCGACTAACCCCTCGTCGTACGTTTCTCATTCGACTAATGCGGCGGCGGCGGTACCTGACGTGTGTTTCGCGGCGTGCAACGCCTAAAATTACACATTACGTACGATAATATCGTCATGCCGAGTGGGCGAGTTTTTAATATTTTTAATGCGTACATTAGTCACACACACACACATTGTAGTAACACAGTCGGCGTGTTAAACGTATTATATTACGTTGTGCGTTGTACAGAGAGAACGAAACGTCAGGCGACGATAATATAATTATGACGTGTATATCACGTTCGCGCGTCGTCGTGTGTACCGCGCCGCGATGTGTAATCAGAGTCGACAAAATCGAAATTACCCGCGAGTGCGTTTTTTTGTCGAGATGAAATTTTCGTCGCGTTCTCATCGTGTGATGATCCATCGCGCATCGCGTCGTGTCTATAACACTCTATGTTATATGACGTATTATTATTAACGACGGATGGCGACGATTGAAAAAAAAAAAAAAATGGCATTTGGACGCGAAGAAAATCGTCAAACTTTAACCGTATTCCTCCCGTGTGTTTAACGGGAAATCAAACGTCAGTTTTTCTCCGCCGAATATTTTCAAAACGTCAAGTGAACGGTACTGTTACGATACACCGTGCGTACGTTTCCCCGGCCCGGCCCCGCCCGTCTCGAAATTTTTTTCGCAAAATAAAAATGAAAACAGCGGACGGGACTTGGGGAGAATTTCGAGGAGACCGGTGGCGGCGGCGGGAACACTAAATATCGCCGCGATCAGAACCGTTTTGGAAATAACGGTTCTATCTTTCCGCAGAAACGTTTCCTCTGGCCACGCGTTTTTTAAATTTTTCGTCCAGCAGGAATTCGTTCGAGACCGGCGGCAGGAACGGGGGGCGAAAAAAATCTTAGAAGACGGGCGCCGGGGGGGAAACGTGATTCACCGCGGGGCGAGGTGAAAATGCGTACTTCGGTTAGGGGTTTCACACCGTTTTCCGTTGAACCGAGAAGAGTATAGTGGTCGATTTTATTTTAGTTATTTTTTTAATCTTTCGCGGATCCGTCGAGCGCCACGTAAACGTACGGTTATAACGAGTCGCCGACAACAACAAACCGAGATTTTTATGCGATTTCCCCCGTACACATCGTGTCTAAACACACGCGTTCACACCGCGGGTGTAGAAGAGACGACGGATTTCGGTTTCGACGGATGTGGTGGTACGCTGAAATGTATTATTGAACGGTGGTATTATTATTATACAACCGCGTGTGTTTGTCGAAAATTTCGATCCGAGTTGGTGGTGCACGCCGCCCCGTCCCGCGAGTCGGGGCCGCATAACGATTTCGGAATTCGCACGAGCGCGACGACGACATTCCGTACGTCGAAATCGGTACGAGCGTTTGTAATAACATACGCGCAGTCCGAACTGTACGTCGTCGTATTGTTCGTATTTGTATCGTGTGTACAGGATGTTCTCGGAAAGCGTATTTTACACTGAGAAAACGTTCGTATGAAAGTCGTTCTGTACGTTTTTTGTTCGCGCGGTCCACAATTAAAAATAGGCACTTTCGAAAAACAATCTTCCGTAGAAAATCGCTCTACAAGAAGAGGAGGTTCAAAGATTCGGAAAGACTTCGAAATAACTGGAGTCGTCCTACATACTATAATACGCCGCGTTAACGATCGCCACGTTGTGAAAACATACCCGCAAGCTAAAAATGATACTTTTTATAGACGTATTTAAACGTCTCTTATTATTACGATGTTCTCTAAATAACAAAACGGACAATAAGGTAAGTCTGGCCGCTTTGTAAACACCTGCGACGATTCAAACGGCCTACTACGTATTATAATGATTATACCGTTGCCTTTTTCGCTCGCTCGATCCGTACTCGTAATATACACTGTACGTGTATTAATGGTACAATTTATACGATTCCGTCGCAGCCGTTCGTTCAATATACTATTATTGTATTGTCGGTGTGTGGGTGGTAATCAAAACGGTCGTAAAACGCAAATTTCGTGATCGCAACGTTAATAATATTATTGGCACCGCCGGCGGTTGTTGGTCCCCGTTCCGAGGAGAGACGTGTTTCGAATACCATAATTAATATAAAATGAGCGCAATAACAGCGCGGGATTCGACGCGCGCGTGTTCGCCGCGTGCAAGTCGTCTGCGTTTTCGACGTTAGAAAATCACGTGAAACGCGTTTTAACCAACGCGAATGTGTCGAGAACACAAACGTATAGTTACGTTTACGTTTACGATTCTTTAAAAAAAAAAATAATGAAATCCGAACGAGTCGAACGGGAGAGTGTTGGACCACAACCCGTGCACGCGAAAAACCGGCATTTCCCGTCCGTCGCGACGAACAAAAAAGAAACGTTGTTTTTTGCAATTCGTTTTATGTGATTCTCGAATTTTTTTTTTACTCGACTTCGACCGACTCCTCCGTTTTTCTCGATCTGCCTCTTCAGTCCCCGGCGCATTTGAATTTTTGCGTCCGTTCCCGGTGGTTTCCGTCGTTACGGCTATATACCTAAATACCTGACCGTGTTGGCGCGGGACTTTTTTTTTTTTTCGTCGATCCAAAACAGCAGGCACTCACTCGTCGAGCAAAGAGAAAAAAGCGTTTCGACCGTCTTATTTATCGGAGTTCTCTACGGAGTAAACGAATCCGCACCGGTGTTTGGCCGAAAAAACGTGCCCTCTGCAGTTATTACACAAGACAGCTATGTATACGGCGCCATATACGTATATACGAGTATTTACCGCAGCTCGGCGTGACCGGAATGCGGTAAAAACCACGGTTCCGCCCGGTCTCCTTCTTACCGGTGTCCATTATTAATACCGCCCTAGCGGTCGTGAACGTTGTTGCTTTTTATTCGACTTTCTGGCCCCGAACTTTTCGTTATTTCTTCAGTACGTTTTCAAAAAACGGTCGTTACCTTGAATTATATACGGTCGGAGGAAGAGAAAAATAAAAAAACCCGTGAAACGACGAATCGCCAGCCGCCGCCGCGTCGAGTAAAATGAAACGTGTCTAAATAATGTATAATGAGACCACCGCGAGTAAAAAAAGAATCGTCGCACCGGTCAGGCGTTTCGCGAATTACTAGACTTTGTAGTGTCATGGAACCCGAATAACTTTTTTTTCACGTTTTTCTTTTCAAACGGTTTTTGACATTTTCTAGACATCAGAAACAGCGCGTGCGAGACCGCTTTCCCCGTAGAGTTACGTTTCCTATAGTGATCAAAACGTTTGGTTTAGTAAAGGCGTATTATTATCCATGTTCTATCGGTAGAATTCCTCTTTTTTTCCGGTGTGTCCTGAAACGTGGACTACTCGTGACTTAAATTTTCTCCGACCGACCTCCGAAACTCGTTTCAAACAACCACGTCGACCGTTTTCTCAAGCCAAACGTCCGACTCTAAAAAACGGTCGACGTTCGTTTTTAAAAAAGACGTCGTTTACTTTTCATTACGTTTAATCGTTTCGACGATCGTCGAGTAGAAAATCGTCGTTTCCGCCGAGTGTAAAACCGTGTTAATCACACACACACATTGAACGGCGACGGCTACAGTCTGGACGCCGTCACGACGTTTTTATGCAAATAAAGTCGGGTGAAATTCGACGACGTTTCGCGTCCGGTCGGCAAACTTTCGCGGTTAAACGCGAAAACAAAAATTTATACGTTTCGTGTGACGACGACGACATTACCGTTGAGAGAGAGTGGAGTTTCGTTGACAGTCCGACCACGTGCAGACGACACTCGTCGGAACCGTTTTGCGACAAGACTCAGAACCGAATAAATATAATATTAGGTATTTTGAACATTTTGATCACACACACACACACACACACACACAATATTACGTAAAACGTGCACAGTAAAAAACATGAAAACACAATCGATAGCAACATTGTTCAATATGTATCTCGACAACTCTGCATTCTGTAATATTATTAGCGCAGAATCGTTTCTTACTGTAGATTTTTCTGTTGATTAATTTGTTTTACTATCGAAAACAGCCGAGCGAAATGTTGAAAAAACCAACAACGTTTCCGTCGAATTACCCACCCCAACACTTTGTAATGGCGAAGTCGGAGCGATTTTCCGTAAAACTAAAAAAAAAGGAAAAAACATCGTTGCGAATTCGCCTATTGCCATTGCTATTTGCACAGAATCTAGAATTAAAAAATCTGACTTCTAAAAATTTAACCTATTGGGGTCTCGTAGTGCTTCAATCATTTTTTATTACAGTGTACGTTGCGAATGTATAAATATTCCATCGGATTTTCAAATGAAAAAAAGTACCTGTATTATACGCATAAATAAAATAATAGCCAACAAAAAAGGCCGGGATCACTTGAGTTAGTTTCGGATGCTTCTACGCTTATATACAGTCGTATAGTCACATTATTTAATTAAAATTAGTTTATTTTAGTTGTACAACAGTAAACTTGTGTTTATCGCATTTAATCCTTCAAACGGTATGAGAGAAAAAACGATTTTCGCGAGTTGGGAGAGGCAAGATGAGGCAAAGCTGTAAATTGCGATATAAATGCTTATTATATTAATAATACGTAACAGCTCTGAATCATCGGGCCACTTCTACTCGTGACA